>JAJIBD010005619.1:0-132195 GCA_021461705.1 Cryptotis parvus | reverse complement strand
AACACCTATGCTCCTGACTCTGTGCTTTGAGATCACACATGCTGATGACTAGAGCACTATATGTGATGTTATGGACTGAAACCAGGTCAGTCACATGCAAGGTGTCAACCCACTCTACTATCTCTTTTAGGGCCCCAGTAATTATCATGACTTCTTACTTTTTGTCTCCTCTACTTGTTCTTTTTTATCTGATGGGGAGGTTTCCCAGTGATATTCAGGGCTCTCTCCTGGCATTATGCTTAGAATTCTTTTTATGCAGTGTTGAGAGGATGTTATGTTTTTCCAGAAATGAAACATGGGTCTGTCTGTCATGTTAAAGGCAAGTGTCCTACTCATTGTGCTATTTCTCCAACTCCAATATGGGTTTTCAAGCTTAATCTCTAGTATATTAGTGTTTAGCAGAGGGCATATCTATATTTCACAGTAGAATATTCTGGTCATCAGTCAATTTTTAGTTTAAGTAAAAGTATATTGGCAGCAGTGTCCTGGAGTGTCATTTGCATGGGGCTATCTAGCTTTGGGATAGGCTCATTCTGTCACAGAAAGATCTGTTGCTGTGATCCATCAAGCAGTAGCTCACTCTATACATATTTAAAACCTATCCTTCATGAGAAATTGTGGTGTTGTAGAATTGTTCTCACTCTGACAAGACAAGATATTAATGGCCCTTGCTGCCTTTCCTGAACCATCTCTGCAATATGCCATGAATCAAATGAAAAAAAAAATTGCATTGGACTTGAAAATTCAAAACAGATGCCAGTAGCAATAAGTCAGCTCTCTTTAACACTTTCTAAAATTATATTAATTAGTGTACTGAACAGATATCTGTGTCCCATAATACAAAATCATTTAAAGAGCATGCATAAAATTAATGACCATTTCTTTGTAAATCTGTTAATTTTGATATTGATTTATAAAGAATAAACATTCACTAAGGCAATTTTAAATATCTGAATTGAGAAAATATTTAACTTTTTATTAATTATAAATACAAATGGGAAAACAACCTCGACATACTTTACTGTCCTTATTCTCTTAAAATAAAGATTAGAACTATAATAGCAGATATTGGAGAGCATTCACCCATTTCTAATAATGAGAAATCTGTTCCTGATTATCATTTATTCCCATTGGCCAGAATTCCTTTCTGTAATTAAAATATAGGACCAGAGAAACATTTCATCAGTTAGGGTGCATGCCTTGAATAAGTCAACCTAGGTTCTGTGAGGTTTGGCAGCGATTTGGTACCGCGGCTTATGCAAAGTAACCAGGTTTGGTGTCAAACCTCAAAAAACCCTGTCAAGAGAAACCCCTGGCTTCAGAGCCAGGAGTAAGTCCTGAGCACAGAAAAGCAGAGCCCCCAGAAAAAAATAAATATTTAATATCTACATCAGAGTACTTTATGTAACAAAATTCTAATGAGATTTCATGTAATTAATGTAACCAATTGTAATGACCATCTGAGTTACTATTATTGATACTAATATAATTTCTTATACTGTTCTCATAATACTGATATTTTATGTCATGAAATTCAGGGTACAAATACTTTGATTTTCTTTACCTAGACTCCTAAATTCTGACTTTTTCTGACTTCTTAGTAATCAAAGTTATTATAGATTATACCTAGCTAACCCAAAGTGTAGTGTTTGGGTTAATTCATTTCAACTAATAGATAAACTAAATACCTTAGGGTTTTCCCCAAGAAAAATAAAATTGGGGTTGTTGGGGGTGGGTCACACTTTGTCAGTGACTAAAGATCATTCCTGGCAGTACATTTGAATTAATCCCAAGCCTTCCACATGCAAATTGTGAACTAGGTACATTGAGCTATCTTCTCTGACCCTGCAAATTTAAAAATGAATTCTATAATGTCATATGCATGTAGTACAATAAAATTTTATTATTTATCAAAATATAAGCTTATTTTTCATTCAAAGATATGGGGGGTTTTTTGAGGGGTAACATCTGACAGTGCTTTGGGCTTTCTTCTGGCTCAGTGCTCAGGGATCACTGCTGATGGGATAGGGAGATCATATGTGGTACCAGAAAACAAATCCAGGTGTGCTCCACTAAAGGTAAGCACCCTGCTCACTCAGGCTTCTTCCTAGCACCCAAAGATTTTTATGGCTGCAATTCACCTTTTAATCCAATCTCTATTTATCTCAATCCACTTCAATCTGCTATCTCATGCTGGAGAGGAAAGGGACAGTCTAAAAATACTCTAAAACATTAACTTAAAAGGTGCATAAATTAGAGCTGAAAATCAACAGTGATTATATGAGGGAGAAGACATGCTATTTTTCAACTGATGATAACGTGAAGGAATATTGAGAAAATATCTCAATATTTTGAACAATAGCAAATTTTATTCAATTACATCATTTCAGTGGAGTAGGATCACACATTGAAATATACTTCAAAAACAATTCAAAAGAAAGAAAATATTTTAAAATGAGAGTGATTAAATGATTAGAGTAGAATTCAAGATGACGTCCCTCCAGTTTTTTTGAAAAGTGTTAGCACAAAATATTGGGCAGAAAATGATAAAAATTTCAAAGGTCTTGGCACTTTCAAACGTCGTGAATTCTGCCAATAAAAAGAAAGATCATTTAATTGTGTGAAGCATGCTGTCACTTTGCTTGTTTGTGAGTTCAATTAATTAGGGAAGGGCACATGTCATGTCTAGAGTTCTGCAAGTACTTACTTCTTGACATGAAAAGTCAAGAAGTATTTATTTATTTGGACTAAAAACCAAGTCGGGCAAAATGTTTATCATGATTAAGAGACCATATTTGAAAAAAAAGCAGCACTCAAAATTATATATTATTTAAATCTAACATTTCTCCACCCAATTTTCAGAGCTTTGGATAAAAAAAATTAGTGTCAATTAATGTGAATAATTTGTTTGAAAAATAAATTTTCTCTTAGAGAACCTAAAGGTGAGAAATCAGCAAAGTGGACTTAGGACTTGATTAATAAAATACAAGTTGCATACTTTTATAAACTGTATTTTAATACAAATTTATGATATTATTAGTAAAGGTTTTATTTGTATATCTAATTAGATATCTATGCCTGGGTCACAAAAAAATTAGACTAACAGTCACAACAGAAAACACTTAAAAACTATAGATTAAGTCACTGACAAAGTACAGTTAAATTATGGGAATGATGAAAAAGCATGAGTCAACCAAAATATTTTTCTTTCAAATAAGGAATTTATGTTAAAAGGAAGAAAAAAAGGAAATCTGCCCTAAGGGAGAAACCAAGTTTCTCCAGAGAGAAGAGAGTGCCCCATGGAATAAAAAGAAAGCAATTACTCATCCTAAACTAGAATTCAGGCCAGAAAAGTCCAAGTGCAATCTTTGATGGAAATTAAAAGAAAGATAGTAGAAGGTCCTATGAATTTTGCTCTTATGATGAGAACAACTACCAATAGCTAGATCCAACATAAATCTGTTAGGAAAGAAGTTTGAAACAGTGAAGATTTGTTGTTATGTATTTGTTATTATGTATATAAGAAAGTTGCACAGTAAACTGCCATGCTGTTTTCTATTATTTCTCAATATAGACATTGAACATCAAATGATCAATAAAACTACATTAACTTTACTCAAAAGAATATTCACTGTGGATTCTAACCAACCTGGAATTCAACTTCAGCTTCATAATTTTATTGATGTTATTTAATTTCATTGCTTTGTAGTTTCTTCAAGTAGTTTTTTTGTAAACAGGAGTAGTATGTCCTATCTTTACAGAGCTGTATTTAGTGTTATTATAATGACAGCACATCATCATATATCATAATTTCATGTACCCT
Organism: Cryptotis parvus; assembly: GCA_021461705.1. Lineage (NCBI taxonomy): Eukaryota > Metazoa > Chordata > Mammalia > Eulipotyphla > Soricidae > Cryptotis > Cryptotis parvus. The sequence continues at coordinate 128,372 of JAJIBD010005619.1, read as the reverse complement.
ATAAGTATTATTGAATAATAACTTTAGGAATTAAAAAATGCACAGAACAAGGCACAGAGATGTGATGTTTACTAGGTCCAGTATTGGGAAGCAGTTAAATTTTAAATTAGATCATCAATCTGTCAAGAATTTTTTATCACATATATTCCAAGAGCAAACTCATCTCTCAATTCTTAATTGGGATGGTCTCTTCTTAATGTACTCACTAATAAGCGTCTATTTGGTGTCGTCAATGACTATTGAGTGGCTTCCATTGTACAATAAATGTCACACCCCACCTTATCCGTAGGCATGCATTCCAAGATGTAAATTGATGTCTGAAGTCCTGGATAGTACCAAAACTTATAAATACTGTTATTTTCTCAGACACACAATTATGATAAAATTTATTTAAAATTATGCATAAATAGAGAAAACAAATCAACCTCTGTGGTAAAAAGTGATCAAAATAGCCCAATATCTGCTTTAAGTGGTAACAGGATTTCATCAAGGTAAATGATCATAGTTCATTCACTCAATGCTCCCTACAATTTGCACTTTTGGGTTCCTCAGAATAGTTTCACATGTTACATAGAATTTTCACCATCACAGGACATGTATCACTATTGCTGCATTTAAGTGTATATTTTCAATTTCAATTGTAATTGTCAGCAAAATTTGTAAAGTTAAGGACCAGAGAGATAAAATAGTGGGTAGTGTGCTTACCTTGCACAAAGCTAAGATGGGTTTGATCCCTGGCACCCCATACAATTCCCTGAGCATGGCCACAGATAGTAGTTGAGTTCAGAATCGAGATTACTGCCAGTATGGACCCCACATAAAATTAACTAATAAAAAAATAATAGGGGGGGCCAGGCTGCATGCTGCCAACCTGATTTTGACTTTGACATCCTATATGGTTCCCTGAGCACTACCAGGAATAATTCCTGAGTGCAGGGCGAGGAGTAACTCCTGAGCATTGCCAGGAGGTGTGATCCAAAATGCAAAAATAAAAAAGTGAACTTTTTGCAATAATGCAGAAATAAAATTCAGAAAGCACACAGATATTTAATCATTTGCATATTTTAGCATTTATTTTCATAATAAGTGGTATTGATGCTTTAAAAATGTAAAAGTGCCTTTTGCCTAAATTTTCACATTGGTTTATTATTATTTCTAACTGCAGAGAATCAAGCACATATCAAGCAATGGTCAGTAAAAAAATGAATCTGGCTTACTAAGGTATTTTTGCTAGGTATTGAGTTGAATGTTAATGGTATTACGTTATCTAAGTCTAATAGGCAGAATAATGACCTCCCAAGATACCCATGCCATAACAGATGATATCTGTGAATTTTGTGTTACCTTATACTTTATATGGCTAAAAATTTTGTAGATGTCTCTAAAGTTATTATTGAAGTTGGAGGAAAATTATGGGTAATTCACCTGGGCCCAGTCTAATAAAAAAAAAAAAGCAGAGAAATTTTGTGACTGGCAGTGTAGAAGGATGAGAAAAGCAAGAAAAAAAAAAATTAAAATATTAAGAAGTAGCAGTGAGCTGAGGTCATAGTACAGCAGTATGGAGATTGCCTTGCACACAACTTCAGGCATTGAATCACTCCTGAACCTACCAGCAGTGATTCCTGAGTACTCTCAATGTGCTTTGGAGTAAGTTCCAAGCACATTTAGGTGTGGTACAAAAACAAAAAAGAAGGAATAAATAGTGATTAATGCTTATATTTGTATAAATTTCACCACCGTTGTTAAGCTGTTTCCCAGTACTTAATTTTCCGAGTCATAATTGCTATTGATGTTACTTTTTAAGTTGTATTTCTTCTTTTTCATTATTTTCCTGTAGAAATACCATGGCTTTCCGCACACTGGTTTTGTACTTTAACACTTTGTTTACAAGTCTGTTGTTTCTATAACCTTTTCTTGTAGTATTTGAGGGTCTTTCTAGTATAGTATCATGCCATCCACAAATATTTAGCTTGTCTTCTTTTTCAATTGGATGCTCTTAATATCTCTTTCTTTCCTAGTCTATGGAAAGAATTTCCAATAATATATTAAAAAGTAATGGTAAGAGTATGGAAACTTTCCTTAGAAAGGATTTAAGTTTTACATCATTGAATATGATGTTTCCTATGGGTGTGTAGTAAATGTCTTTAACTATGTTGAGGAAAGTTACTTCAATGCCATATTATTCTCTCTGTAAGAAAAAAAAGATATGAGGAAATGGAAATAAATCCCCAGTTAAAATATTTGAAGAATGAATATCAAAATAATGATCTTATCTAAATATTATGCAGACTCAGTTCAGACACTATAAAAACATACATAACTTCTTTTAAAGACTTCAATAAGATATTATTTAATTTAATAATACCCACCCCATGCCACACCACCTCCTGTCCCCGAATAGCCAAAGAAGTCCTAGGAAATAAGATGGGAGACTTTTTTTTCCAAAATTTCAAATTATGCTATAAAACTGAAGTAATTTGGAAAAGTACGAGTAAGAGAATAAGGGCAGACTGAGACTGATCAATGAATATAATCAAAAGTATAGATACAGGTTATCATTTCTGTGGATAACTAATCTTCAACAAAGGAGAAAATCTCTTTCCCTTTGAAGTAGAGCAAGGAATGCCACTTCAATGAATGGCATTGGAAAAACTGGTCAGTCAAGTGCAAAAAAACAGAAAGAATTCAGACTCTTTTCTAACACTGTATGCAGGTGAAATCAAAATGGTTTAAATACTTTTATATCAGACCTGAATCCACAGCTTATATTGAAGAAAATATAGATTGGGTGCTTATAACATTGAATTTAAAGATGCCTTCGATGAGTCAATGCCATTGGCAAAGCAAACAGAAGGCAACATAAACAAATGAAACATCAAACTAAAAATCACTGCACTGCACCAGAAATAATGTACAGAATAAATAAAAGACACCACACAAACTCCCTAAGAATATTTGCCTACCAGGGCCAGAGCAATAGCCCAGCGGGTAGGGTGTTTGCCTTGCACGCAGCCTGGCCCTGCCAGCCCGGGTTCAATCCCCGGCATCCCATATGGTTCCCCAAGCACCGCTAGGAGTGATTCCTGAGTGCAGAGCCAGGAGAAATCCCTGAGCATTGCCAGGTGTGACCCCAAAAAAGGCAAAAAAAAAATATTTGCCTACCTTTCATCTAAGAAAAAGTTGATATCAAATATATATAAATACATATATACATGTATTTATATGCATAAATACATATATTTATGCATCTATGTTTATATACATATATACATATAAGTATTTGTATGTGTATATATTTATATATGTATATATCATCATACATATATGCATATATACATTATATATTTATATATATGTATATATGTATGTATAGTGGATATACAATATATACATATATGTATAACTTTACAAGGAAAATAATAAAGTAACCATGTCAAAAATGAGGAAAGTGTCAGAAACTTCCTCAAAGAATACAGATGGCCAAAAGACATATGAAAAACATTCTGTGTCACACTATGAGGATAATGTGAATCAGAACAACAATGCGATATCATCTCACAGCAGAATGACTGGCACACCCCAAACAGAACAAAAACAGCAGTGTTGGTGTGATTTAGGGGCACAAAGGGGTCTCTAAACCTGATGAAAGCCTCCAGCCTTATGGAAAAATAATACCGATGCTTTTCAAAAAACTAAGAATTGAACTTCCTTATGACCCAGCAATTCCACTCTGGGTATATATCTTTAAGTCTCAAAAAACTCAAAAGCAGACATTTGCACTTCTCTCTTCATTGCAGCACTAGTCACAGTGGCCACAATCTGGGAACAATAAGTTTCCAAAAACAGATGACTGGATTTACAAAAATCTATGTCATATGTACACAGTGTAATATTCAATATTTGTCTTTTTTAATAAAAGATGAAACTGTAATTTGCTTCCTTCTGGTGAATATGAAGAGCATCATGCTGAAGTTAGTCAACAGGAGAGGGAGAGAAACACACTGATTTCTCTCTTATCTAGGATATTTTAAAAAAACATAGCAGGAAAATAACAATTCAGAAGCAACAGAAACTGAGAAGTCAGTGGAAGGGTACAAAAGGGGATTCTGTGCAGGAAATGGGGAGGCTGTGGAGAGAGTAGCAGAGGGAACTGGATGCTAGTGGAGAGTGTGGTCTGTGGTGCTGGAAAGTTTCATGCATGGAAACTATAGAGTAACAGAATTTGAACCACAATGCCAGGTATAATTTTTTAAAGTAATAAGAGATATCTGCTATTGCTGCCTTTAAAAATGGGGGAAGGATTCACAAGCCAATTTTATACAAACATCCTTAAGAAAATGGTAAAGACTCCCCCAAGATAAGCAGAATGGACTAATTCAATAATCAGATATAGCTGAATTGTACCAAACACTTCTGAGAGTGTGGAAGCAGTGATTTTGAGTATCTTGTAAGGAAAGTTGGCTAACAATTGTTTCAGAGTAAAGGAAGCAGCTGATCGTTGGAACTTCAGCATGAAGTATTGTGTGATTTAAAAAAAAAAACAATTATTGTGAGGTAACTCTTGTTTTAAGCTGCTAGAATTGAAATAATTTGGAGTAGAAGCATGCTAACAAACCTTTAAAACAGTCTTCTTGGCCCAAATTTGCTTGTCTGACAAGCAGCAGTTAGTTCCTTTTTTTTCTGTCACTGTTCTCAGGGACAGGGCTTACATCCGGCCAAGGCGATGCAAGAATAATATCACAACCAGGGTCTCCCAGGCAAGGTATGTTTGTGCTCTACCTTAAACCGCATTCTTGACCCTTCTATTTCCCTTCTTAAGCACCTTAGCCTATCATATTTATCTCCTTATAGGAATCTCAAATAGTATGGTATTTGAAACCATTTTACCAAAACTCTTCAGTGCCACCCTCAAGAACATCATGCGACAATTAGAATGGTAAGGAATGGGAATAAAAATAGACGGTCGGCAACACCACCTCTGCTTCGCTGATGACATCATTCTAATAACACCAAACATTAGCCAAGCAGCACAAATGCTGGCTGACTTCGACCGAGAATGTGGACAGATAAGTCTACAGCTGAATGTCAGCAAAACTACGTTCATGGCCCAGGTAGGCGGCTCCCAGAAGCGGGAATCACTGGGAATTTGTCAGATGGAGTCAGGGTTTGGGCATTCCCTCTCCATTTTGTCCAGCCTGGTGGCCCCGCCCAGGAGCTGCCCAGGGGCCATCGGCCATAACATGAAGCGGCTGGGGAGGCTGGAACTCGGCTCGCCCCAGGCCCAGCTGAAGAGGGGACCCCCAGGAGGGCAGACGGGTTTTGGGGGAGTGGGCCCGTCACCTCTGGGGGTCCCGGAAGCAGCCGGATGAGACTCGCCCATCACACTAGCCACCATTTTCGCTGTCCGACTCTGGGAAACTGCCTCACGACCAGATCAACAGAGCAAAACCAGTTTGAGCCCAGGTAGGCGGCTCCCAGAAGCAGGAATCACTGGGAATTCGTCAGATGGAGTCAGGGTTCGGCCATTCCCCTCTCCATTTTGTCCAGCCTGGTGGCCCCGCCCAGGAGCTGCCCAGGGGCCATCGGCCATAACATGAAGCGGCTGGGGAGGCTGGAACTCGGCTCGCCCTGGGCCCAGCTGAAGAGGGGACCCCCAAGAGGGCAGACCGGTTTTGGGAGTGGGCCCGTCACCTCTGGGGGTCCCGGAAGCAGCCGGATGAGAATCGCCCATCACACTAGCCACCATTTTCGCTGTCCAGATGCTGGGAAACTGCCTCACGACCAGATCACCAGAGCAAAACCAGTTCAAGCCCAGTACGTGCGGCCGCTTGCAGCAGCGCGGTCCATTAAAATAGTGGAAACAGTAATGTCTTTTAATGCACTGAATTCCACGAAGAGCAGGAAAGTTTGGCGGGAGGGAGAGGTAAAGAGGAGAGAAATGACATACAGAACCAGCCAAGTAGTTGAGGTGTGGGAGGGGGAGGGAGGTGGGGACATTGGTGATGGGAGATGGGTTTGGGCAGAGGGATGGGTGTTGGAACACTGTGGAACCAAAACGCTACATGAGCATCTTTCAATTGTATGTCTAAAATGGTGTAACAATATTTAGGGGGGAAAAATAATAAAATCGGAAAAAAAAATACTATGTTCATGAGAAATGAATTAGTTCCAGAGGCCCCATTGACTCTCAATGGAAGAAACATCTCTGAATGCAGCAGTTATGTGTACCTAGGTCAAGAAGTCAACATGATGAACAACCTAAAACCTGAGCTGCGCAGGAGGAAGAGAGTGGCATGGAATGCCTTCAAAAGCATCGAAGAATAGCTAAAAAGACAAAGAACCTCCAGTTCCAAGCACATCTCTTTGACTCCACCTGTATTAACATATGCCTCAGAGACCTGGGCCCTATGAAAGCAGGATGAGAATGCTATTCAGGTCTCCCAAAGAGGAATCAAAAGAGCTATGCTTGGAATATCACGCCTCACTCAAGTGAAAGAAGGAATCCGGAACTCCAACCTCCGTTGCTGTTCAGGGACACTGTCTTGTTTGCCAAGGCATCGAAAATTAGATGGGCTGGACATGTAATCAGATTTGGAGAGGACCGCTGGATTAGAGCCATTACCGACTGGATCCCACGGGATGTCAAAAGATCACATGGCCGCCCACCTACAAGATGGTCAGACTTCTTTGTAAAGACTCTGAATGAACGGTTGAAGGCTCTTTGTTTTCTGAAGCAACCAGATGCCATTGGGCTACTCTGGCACGTGATAGGGTCAAATGGAAATATTACTGGCGCCTGCTCGAGTAAATTGATGAATAACGGTATGTCAAGTGATCAAGTGATCAAGGAGTCTCAAGTGTTGGGGAAGCTATATACCCCACCTGATAAACCGTTGGTCAGGTGCCAGATGTTCAGAGACAGACCCTGAAATACAGAAATGAGCTTATTCAAATTTTTTAATTCTAAAACTCTTTGCACACTGTTCCTTGGAAACATGGAAACCTCAAGGAAGCTGCTTATCATAGTTTCCCTATTCTCCTTTTACTTCCTGTGTCATTTGTGCTTGTCCCCAAGTGATGTGCTTTGTTCTCCCTGCAAACTGTGAGTATAATAAAACTCTAAATCTCTTCCAGTTTCTTTTGATCTCATCAAGCCACAAGTGAAATAATATGGTAAAGCAAAAGCAGTCATCAGAGAGATGCAAATCAAAACAACAATGAGATACCACTTTACACCACAGAGACTGGCATATATTCAAAAGAGCAAGAACAACAAGTGCTGGCATGGATGTGGGGGAAAAGGGGACAGTCATCCATTGTTGGTGGGAATGCCGGCTGGTACAGCCTTTCTGGAAAACAATATGGACTTTCCTCCAAAGACTAGAAATTGAACTCCCATTTGACCCAGCCATACCACTCCTGGGAATCTACTCTGGGAAACCAAAAATACGCAGCGGAAACACCATCCCTACTTTTATGTTCATAGCAGCATTATTCACAATAGCCAGAATCTGGAAGCAACCAGAGTGCCCGAAAATCGATGACTGGATAAAGAAGCTTTGGTACATCTACACAATGGAATACTATGCAACTGTTAGTAAAAATGAAGTTATAAAATTTGCCTATAAATGGATGGACATGGAGAAGATTATGTTGAGCGAAATTAGCCAGAAGGAGAGAGACAGATACAGAATGACTGCATTTATTTGCATGGCATAAATATATATGTACATATTATGATACCAATATCCAAGGTCAAGTGAAACATATATCAGGAGGTCTTGTCAAAGGTGGAAATTATCACAAACGTGTGGGAATCAGAGGCTAGGTAAGACAGAAAATGGAACAGTGTGCTAACAATTGTCGAGGGTACTAATGCCAACCTAGAACTGAGCATTAAATTCAGGCAAAAAGATACACATGACAACCCTTTAATGTATGTTCTGTAATCCATAGTCTGGAGGGAAAGGAAAAGAGAAAGAGAGAGAAATGGAAAGAAATAAATAACCTGCCATGGAGGAGGGCTGGGGGAGGGGAGAGGGAACCGGGGACGTTGGTGGTGGGAGATGGGCACTGGTGGCGGGATGGGTGCTGGAACACAGTATGACCAAATCCCAAATATGAACTTTTTAATTGTATATCTTTGTAATTGTAAAAAATAAAAAAAATTCAATTAAAAATAAAATGAATACACTAGGCGCACCTGGGGAAGCTGGAATGCAGCTCTCCCCAGGCTTAGCTGACCATGGGGCTCCCAGGAAGACAGATGGGTTTTGGGAATGGGCCCATCACCTCTGGGGGATCCCGGAAGCAGCCGGATGAGACTCGCCCACCTCACCAGCTGCCACTTTCTCTGTCCAGATGCTGACCATGAGGCCCCTAAGTAGCGCGCCGCTTGGTCCATCAAACTAGTGGAACAGTTATGTCCTTTACTATACTGCATTCTACGATGTGTAGGAAAATTAGGCTGGAGGAAGAGATAGAGAGGAGAGAAAAGACATACAGAACCCACCAAGTAGTTGAGGTGTGGGAAGGGGGAGGGAGGTGGGGACATTGGTGATGGAAGATGGGTTCAGGTGGAGGGATGGGTATTGGAACACTGTGGAACCATAACTCTACATGAGCATCTTGCAATTGTATGTCTAATAGTGGTGTAATAAAGTTTGAAAAAAATGAATACACTAGATTCCATCATTTAGGAAAGCAGATGTTCCAGCCTTAACCACATAATTAACTGTACTAAGTAAGGAAATGATAAGGTTCTTATGATGATGGTTGAATTTTTCTCACCCCTAATTCTGTCGCAATTCTGCAGCTTTGTTTATATATATATATATATACATATATATATACATATATGTATATATATGTATGTATGTATACATATATAACACATATATCACTTGTATCACTTGTCTTCCTGTTCTTCATCAATTTGCTCGAGCGGGCACCAGTAACATCTCCATATGTCTTGTTGCATTCTAGTGTAGCCTAAGGGCATGTGCTCACTCCAGGAACATGAAGAACCTCAAATCATTCATTCCTTCAGGTCATGGGAATGAGGTCTATAATTGTTACTGGTTTTTGGCATATCAAATATGATACAGGTAGCTTGCCAGGTTCTAACGAGCGAGTGGTATACTCTCAGTAGTAGGCTTTCATTTCATGCATTTATTGATAAACCGCAATGGAGAGAGATCGGCTTTCCTCTTGGGTGGGGCTCTGACAAGCTGTGGAGTCCAGATTTGAGAATGACCATATACATATAAGAAATGTATACAAGAATAATTACTGATCACATTTTTCTTCAAGATTTTGCTATTTTTGTCTACTTGCTATAAAAATATGGCAAAATGTTGGGCCAGGGATGCAGTTCAGTGGCAGAGCACATGCCTCACATGTGAGACCCGAGACTTAATCTGAGGGCAAATATTATTTTATAATATATATTCCTTCAGGCTCTGACCCTCGAGTGTTGCAGGTATGGCTGCAGTGCCCAGCTGCATTGGCAGGTGGCAGACAGGAGACAGACTTGTCTACACCCAGAACTTTGCCCCGTGGGTCCTGGGTGGTTGATGGTCTGACATAAGTAAAAGACTGGGCTCCATGGGATGAACCCAGAGACATGGCAGGGACTGGCAAGCTACCCATGGTGAATTTGATATGCCAACAATAGTAACAATAATGGAACTCATTCACAAGGAATGGAGACATTACTGGTGCTTGCTCAAGCAAATCAATGAACAATGGGAAGACAAGTGATTCCTTCAGGAACAAAGAATAAAATATTCAAAATAAAATATTTAATAAATACTGAGGAAGTTTAATATCTCTAAACATTAATTTTTATATAAAATGTAATAGAAAACTTGCTTGGGCCAGAGAAATTCCTCAGTGGAATGGAGCACATGCTTCGTATGGAGGATGTCAGGGTTTGGTTCTGGGCGCCTCATAATCTATTGAGCGTCACAGAAAATGATGTGCCAACCACTAAATCAGGTGAGAGTCTGAGCTTCACGGGGTGTGATATCAAACACCCCCTAAAAAAGGTCCTTTTTATGTGTAATGGAGGTATCACAAGGATCAGGGGTAGATGACTTCTATATTCAAGGACCCATATTCTATTTCCAACACTGCATGGCTCTTCTGGAGGTTCTCATAGCTCCCAGCTCTACGAGGTCTTAGTATTATGGACTAATAGACCTAATGTCACAGCTTGAAATTGCCCCTAGTACCACCTCCCAAAAAATTGTCTGTAAGGTTATTACTAGCATTAAAATAACAAATTGTGGCACTGATGAAATAGTACAGCAAGGAGGCTATCCCCTATGTGATCGCTACTCAGGTTTGATTCCCAGCACTCCATATTGTTCCTCAAATTTCTCCAGAAATGACCTTGTACAAAGAGCCAGAACTTCTGGATATGGCCCCAAATAAAAATTAAATTTAAAATGTGATATTATATATTAAATACATAACAGAGTAGCCATTTTATTTAGGGACAACCTATATTACTAATGTTATAATTAAATGTGAGATTACTCTCCTTCCTGTTGATTCATGCTTTTACTAACTCCACATTCTTTTTTTCACTTAAATGATGAATTTCCATTCAAATTTCTATATTAGTGCTCTCTTATTTTTTTTCCTGTATTTCCTTCAATTTCCTGGTCTCTATTCCACCCTACTCACACAAGCTCAGGAATGAAGGGAAAAAATTAAATACTTCAATAAATTTGAGACACATGCTAGAATTATCACTATAATTTAAAGTGCCATAAAAACATTATTTCTTAGTGGAAGAAGTGAGGCGGAAGGACCACATTTTATTACCCCATTAATGTAAAATACCAAGAATAGGCATATTAATGACATAGAGTAGTGTGGTTGTCATTTAGGGGAGCCTACAATGGAATTAAACAAGATAGTACTAAATTCAATAATGTATGAAAATACTGCTTTAATAATGTTTCATTTAGACAAATTTTCCTATATCTTGCATCCTTATACATTAAAATGCATCAACACATATTTATGCAGTTATCTTCTTTAAAATATAAAAGAGCAATAAGTGGAAAAATATTCAAATATTATGCATAGCTATCTTTATGGTGTTCTTTTATTTCATGTAGAATTCAAATTACTACCTATCACCTCATTTCAATCTGAAGAATTACCTTTTACTATTTCATGTAGAACAAGTGTGGTTACAAAATTATTTCTATTTTTCTGTCTACAAATAACTCCAGATTATAGAGATACTTTTGCTAGATAAATAATTATTTGTCAGACTTTTAAAACACCTTGAAGATTGAACTCAACTATCTTCTGTCCTCAATGGTTTCAGATGACAGGCTAGTAGTTAACATTATTGAAGATTATTTGTATGTGGGAAGATTATTTGTGGAAAGATTATTTTTTATGTGGTGAGTTGGTATCACCTTACCTCCTCATAACTACTTTTTCCCCTTACCCATGTCATTTTTTTTCTTTTTTATTTTTACAATTACAAAGATATACAATTAAAAAGTTCATATTTTGGTTTTGGTCATATAGTGTTCCAGCACCCATCCCACCACCAGTGCCCATTTCCCACTATCAACGTCCCGGTTCCCTCTCCCTCCCCCAGCCCTGCTCCATGGCAGGTTCTTTATTTCTTTCCATTTCTCTCTCTTTCTCTTTTTCCTTCCCCTCCAGACTATGGATTATGTATTTTCTGTAATCCATACCCATGTCATTTTTACATTTTATATGTAGTATGTCTGTTGCTTTTGAAAATTTATTCAACTCTGAGTTTGTTGAGTTTCTTGAATGCATCGATTGATAACTTTAGCCCAAATTTAGTTTTTGGCTATTACTTCAAGTATGTTTTTCTTTTTCAATTTATTCTTTCCCTTCTTGGATTAAAGTTATGCATGCTAGGATACTTGTTCCTGTCCTACAAATATCTGAAGATCTGTTAATTTTTTTTCATTCATTTATGTTATCCCCTCTGTTCATGCTAGCTAAATATTTTTCTACTTACTTACGTCTGTTAGTTTCTCAAAAATACTTCTTGGGCCAGAACGATAGGCCAGCGGTAGGGCGTTTGCCTTTGCACGCGGCCGGCCTGTGCCCGACCAGCGTTTGATCCTCGGCATCCCATATGGCCCCCAGCACCACCAGGAGTAATTCCTGAGTGCAGAGCCAGGAGTAACCCCTGAGCATTGCCGGGTGTGACCCAAAAAAAAAAAAAATATATATTTATTTCTAATTAAACTGGATTGTTATCACCAGATTTATATTTGGTCAATCTTTATATGTTCTGCTTTATACTAACATTCTATAATTATGGATACATCATTGGTGTAATTTCATTTAATACTTTATACACACTTTTCTTTAATTATTTCAAAATATTTTAATTGCTAATATAATGACTTTATTAAGTACAAACCCTGATCATCCTAAGTCTTATTTTCTACTTTATTTTCTATGCATGTGACATTTTTCATATATAATAAATTGTGTTAAAATTGGATGTATTAAATAATAACTCGATCAAAACTTGTTCTTCACTTCCTATGAATTTTTAATTATTTTGCTTTATTTTATATTATTTGTTTTATATTTTCCTGATTGAATTTTTTATATCTGTATTTTCTACTGTGTATGGCTATAGCAATCTATGTAGGTAGGTTTCAAAGTTACATTTTATAGTTTTTTAACCTGACTTTCTAATGGTCATATTATTGTTAGCAAAATTTAGGAGTCAGCCAGTGTTAATCAGAAATTTGCTTCTATACCTTTTTGTAACCTGTATTTCACTCTTTAAATGGGAGTTGATACATATTTATTTATTTAATTTTATTGAAAATTATAGCTTAAGCAACATGATTAAAATAAGATTAAAGTCTTGGTATTGATGTACATAGCTAATGCCACCACCAAAGATGTCCTTGATCCTCTATAATGGTCCCTTTATCACATCTAGTTTAATATCTATTTCCCTCATAATGCCAGCTCTTCTTCTGGAATCCTCAGACCATGGTTGTGTTATGATTCAATACTGTCTTTTCCCTTATTTTTTGTCTCTCTAAATTTGGCAAATTAGTGAGAACCTTTCATGTATGCCCTTCCTCTGACTTACTTTGCTTGTCATGACAGTCCCCACCCCACCAATTCCCTCTATGTTGTTGGAAAACTGCATGATTTCATCTTTTTCTTGCAGATGACGGCATTCTGTTATGCCTATATATCACAGCTTCTTTTCGCATTCATCTGTGCTTGGACACTTGGGTTGTTACCATATCCTGCCTATTTTACCAGGTGCCACAATGAGTAAGTGCCTATGTAAACTTCTCTTGAGTAGTTTCTGACTTCCTTATTTATTTCTCTGTGGAAGGCCTCAAAGTTGGTTGGAACTGAATGGTGGGTGCCTTCTTGTTTTCATGCATTCTCTGTGCTTCCGTGGTGTGTGTGTGTGTGTGTGTGTGTGTGTGTGTGTATGTGTAGCTTTTTTTTTTCTCACTGAGGCACTATTTTATTTTATTTTATTTTTATTTTATTTTATTTTATTTTTTTTTTGCTTTTTTGGGTCACACTCGGCGATGCTCAGGGGTTTCTCCTGGCTCTGCACTCAGGAATTACTCCTGGCGGTGCTCGGGGGACCATATGGGATGCCGGGAATCGAACCCGGGCCTGCACGGGCCGGCTGCATGCAAGGCCAACACCCTACCCGCTGGGCTATCGCTCCCGGCCCCTATTTTATTTTTTAAAAAATATTTTACTGTACCACCGAGAGATATAAAATTACAAGACGTTCATGTGTAACTTTTAAGTGTGTGTGTGTGTGTGTGTGTGTGTGTGTGTGTGTGTGTGTAGCTTTTTAACTTACAGAGAGTTTTAGATTCCCATAAATATGACTGAATTTTTTTAAAGGTACTGTTGTAGTTTTTTTTTAGGTTTCGTTTTTAGCTCCCAGATAAATTTTTTTTTGTCAACCTCAAATTACAACTTTAGGCAACCAAGAGGCTGAGGCAATTCATGTTTTGGAAACCCCTCGGGGCAGGCTGCCACTTCTCTTGAGAATTGAACTCTAGCTAGTTGAACTCCTAATTCATCATGTGCTTAGACATTTCTCAGGGAAATTTCCCAAGGAACTGCAAAAGTTCAAACAATTATTGAGTGTCACAAGGATGGTGTTTTTAAAAGTCTTCAACAATGGTCATATATCTCTGTGGTTCACAACACTGCCGGATTTTACTAACAGTAGTGCTGAAAGAGAAAGAGACTAGGGAATACTCCTAAATTACAAAAGTCCTAACTCCTGATTTATCTAGGTTTAGTAACTTTCTTTTGTTAGATTATTTTTTCTTTCTTGATTTGGTTTCCTCTGTTTTGTTTATTTCTAAAATGTTTGAAATGGTTGCTTTTAGAAAATTGTTTTTTATATTTTGTTGTATAGGGAAAAAAATCCATCTACTTCTTATTCCACACATCCATAATTCTTTAAATAGTATTTTGATTTCTTAACCTCTGTAACTTTTTATGTTTAAAATAGTTTACTGTAAGCAGTAAAAGTATGCTAAGTCTCTTACTATGGAGGCAGTCTCTTTTTCCAGTTCTATCAGAATATATATATATATATATACATATACATATATACATATATATGTATATGTATATATTCCCACACACACATATATATATATATATATATATGTGGGAATCTGCCCAGGAGGGAAGGCAGGTTCTAGTCTACTAGTCTAGCATGCCATTCCAGCAGAGCCTCGCAAGAAGCCAGAAAAAACCCCCACGCCATGAGGGTCGCCATTTTCAACATCTGCACTCCACAGCTCGTAAGAGCTCCACCAGGCAGAAAATATGATTATTCCCCATCTCAATCTTTTCCTGTGCATCATCAATAAATGCACGAGATGAGAGGCTACTATAAGAGTATTCCACCCAAAGGCAGAATCTGGCAAGCTACCCGTGTTGTATATGATATGCCAAAACTCAGTAACAACTATAGACCTCATTCCCATGACCTGAAGGAATGATTTGAAGCTTTTTATGTTCCTGGAGCGAGCAGAAATCCTTGGGCTACACTAGTATGTGACAGGATGTATGGAGCTCGAGCAAATGGATAAACAATGGGAAGACAAGTGATACAAGTGAAGTGATGTTTATCTTACTTTTATTTATTTATATTTATTTGATTTGGTGGACATACCTGGTTTTGATCAGGGCTCACTCCTGGCACTTTGCTCAGGGGTCATTCTCATGGGCTTCGGTGACCATATGGGGTGTTAGAAATTAAACCCAGAGAAGCCACATGCAAGACAAGTTCCTTAGCAGGTTCACTGTCTCTACCCCCCTTTATAATTTTAAAATGTACTATATTTTTAGATTTTAAATGTCTTCCTTTAAAAATATTTAATAAATTATTTTATTATGCTTCTTCAAAGGATAATAACAGCATCTCAAAATTCAGAGATTGAATTTTCTGCTTGTTCTTGTTTCTGATTCTTTTTTACTGAAAAATTAATAATTCTTAGAAGTGGGCTGTATGACAGCTTTGTTGCCTGATTGAAGATGAGTTTCTCCAGAAAATATTCATTTTACTCTAACAGGAAAATAACCTTAACAAGCTAATTTGTCTCCCCAAAGTTTCCTAAGCTAGATGGTATATGCAAACTCTGGTTTATAAAATATGACTTGTAATCACAAATTATTTTTATAAATTTTTGTTTGTTCATGGAGGACAGTTTTCTCTGAATTATCCTTTGGTGGTCATTAAACATAAAAGCATTCTTTTCCATTTTTCTTCACATGGAAAGTGCTATACTTGAGTGTTAACTGTGCTTGGACATGATTGCTTTTACTGAGTTTGCAACCTGACTGATCTTACTGCCTCATCTGCATGCTCTGAAACTACTGAATTAAAAGTGCTGTGCTGTGTCTTCAGTTTGGGTTTCTGCTCTGCTAAATGATGTCAGGGTCCTACTTAACTGTGGAGCTCCTCTTTATTTAAACACCCCTGCCTTAGAGTATTCATTATCTAATCATGTCAAAATGTAATACAAGAAATTGTTTTTATGTTGATTTTTAAGTGACTTTCAGACAACCTCTATTGTCTCATCTGACCTGAAATGGAAGTAAAGTTATTGAGGTGATTTGATTCTACATCTCTTATCTGATACTATAGCTTGTTATATAATTATATGTGTTTTATGTAAATTATATATATGCTTGTAATCCTGTATTTATAAAGTACACTGGAGTTTCCTATCATTGCTCACTACCATCTCTCCACTTAATCAGTGTTTCCGGTACTTCTGCCGTCATAAATTTCAAGGCATTTCACTCTGCCAGGAAACACTACCCAGCTGAAATATGTATCAAATATTATCTGCAAGAAAGGAGATAAATTGGTTGAAAGTAAATAATTGTATGATTCAAAAAATTGAATTAAACTTCTAATGGAAAACTTAATGTATATAAACATGTTGATTTTTTGACTTTTTTTTATTATACCACCATGCGATATACAGTTAAAAAGTGTTCATATTTGGGTTTCAGTCATGCAGTGTTCCAGACCCATCCCTCTACCAGTGCCCATTTCGCTCCACGAGGGTCCCATGATTTCTCCCCCACTCCAGGCCTGCATCTATGACAGGCAATTTTCACTTCTCTTTCTCTCTCTCTCTCTATTTCTCTCTCTCCCTTCTTTTTACACTGTGGCTTGCAATACATACAATTAGAGAGTAATATGTATATCCTTTCACCTACTTTAAATGTTCATTTCTACACTGGTATTATTATTTACAATGATTATTAGTACACTGTTTCTTTCTCTGTATTGCCTAAATCTGACTCACACAATTTGCAGTAGGTTCTACCTACTGACAAGACCTCAGGATCCATGTTTTGTCTGGTCTTGGATATTGGTATCATGCTATTTTTTTATATCCTGCAAATAAATGCAGTCATTTCTTATCTGTCCTTTTCCCTCTGGCTAATTTCACTCAGCCTGATCCTCTCTATGTTCATCTATGTATAGGAAAATTTCATAACTTTGTTTTTCATAACAACAGCATGGCATTCAATTGTGTAAATGCACCAAAGTTTCTTTATCCAGACATCAGTTCTCAGGCACACTGGTTGTTTCCAGATTCAGGCTATTGTGAATAGTGTTGCTATGAAAATAAAAGTGCAGATGGTATTTCTGCTGTGTGTTTTTGGCCTCCCAGGGTATATTCCCAAGAATGGGTGTGACTGGGTCAAATGGGAGCTTTATTTCTAGTTGTTGAAGGAATGTGCATATTGTTTTCCTAAAAGACTGTACCAGTCAAAAATCCCACCAATAATGGATAAGGGTCCCCTTTCCCTGCATCCATGTTAGCACTTGTTGTTCTTGCTATTTTGTATATATGCCAGTCTCTGTGGTGTGAGATGCTATATCATGTTGTTTTTATTTGCATCTCTCTGATGATTAATGGTGATGAGCATTTTTTCATATGTCTTTTGGCTATTCGAATTTCTTTCTTGTCAAAGTTTCTGTTCATTTCTTCTCCCCATTTTGTGATGGTGTTGGCTGTTTTCTTCTTTGAAAGTTCTACCAATGCCTGAGATATATATATATATATATATATATATATATATATAACGGTATATATATATAACCTAAAACTGGGATATATATATATATATATATAAGGGTTAATATCTAGTATATATACTAGATATTAACCCCCTATCAGATAGTTATTGGGTAATAGTCTTTCTTATTCTATGGACTGTGTTTTTATCTTGGTCACTGTTTCTTTTGAGGTGCAGAAGTTTTTAGTTTCATGTAGTCCCATATGTTTATCTTCTAGTTTCTTTGTTAGTGCTATTTCACCTTTGAAGATGCCTTTAGCTTCAATGTCATGGAGGGTTTTACCTATATTTTCTTTGTTGAACTTAATAGATTCAGGTCGATGTTGAGATCTTTAATCCGTTTTGATCTCATTTTTGTGCATGGTGTTAGACAGAGGTCCAAATTTATTTTTTTACATTTAGCTGCCCAGTTTTCCCAGTACCACTGTTGAAGAGACTTTCCTTGCTCCATTTCAGACTTTTTGTTCCTTTATCAAAGATTAAATGATCATGTATTTGCAGAATTGTGCCAGGATAGTCGACTCTATTCCAGAGGTTCACAGGTCTGTTTTTATTCCAATACCATGTTGTTTTAATCACAACTGCTATGTTGTACAGTTCGAAGTGGGGAAAGGTGATGTCACCAATCTTCTTTTTCTCAAGGATTGTTTCAGTTCTCCGTGGGGGTTTATAATTCCATATAAAATTGAGGAGTGTTTGGTTAATTTCTTTGAAGAATGTCACGGATATCCCTATAGGGACCATATTGAATCATTATAAAGTTCTAGGTAGTTTTATCATTTTGATGACATTGATTTTCCCAATCTATGAGCAGGGAATGTGTTCCTATTTCCTTGTGTCCTCATTTATTTATTTATTTATTCATTCATTCATTCATTCATTCATTTTTTGATCTTTGGGTCACACCCCGCAATGTCCAGGGGTTACTCCTGGCTCTTTGCTCAGGAATTACTCCTGGTGGTGCTCAGGGGACCATATGGGATGCCAGGGATCGAACTCCAGGTTGGCCAAATGCAAGGCAAATGCCCTACCCACTGTGCTATTGCTTTGGCCCCTCCTCATTTATTTCTTGAAGCAAGGTTTTATAATTTCCTTTGTACAGTTCCTTCATACTCTCCATTGAGCTGATTCCTAAGTATTTGATTTTCTGTGGCACAATTGTGAATGAGGTCGTTTTCTTAAAATCCCTTTCTTCTCTTTCATTATTTGTATATAGGAAAGACACTGACTTTTGGGTATTGATTTTGTATCCTGCCACTCTACTATAGGTATCTATTATATCCAGGAACTTTATGGTTGAGAGTGTAGGTTCTCTAGGTATAATATCATGCTATCTGCAAATAGTGATAGCTTGACTCCTTCCTTGCCTAGCTGGATGCCCTTAATGTTCTTTTCTTCTCTGATTGCTATGGCAAGTACTTCGTGTACTATATTGAAGAGAAGTGGTAAGAGTGGGCAACCTTGTCTTGTCTCTGATCTTAGGAGGAAGACTTCATTTTTTGTCCATTTGTTATGATGCTCTCTGTGGGCTTTTGGTAGATGGCTTTGACTATATTGAGGAAGGTTTCTTCAATTCATATTTTATGGAGAGTTTTTATCATGAATAGGTGTTGTATCTTGTCAAATGCTTTCTCTACATCTATTGATATGATCATTTGTTATTTATTTTTTCTCTTATTGATATGATGTACTATGGTGATTGACTTACAAATGTAAGTCATCCTTGCATTTCCGGGATGAATTCTACTTGGTCATGAAATATAATCTTTCTGATGAGTCTCTGGATTCTGATTGCTAGTATTTTGTTGAAGATCTTAGCATCTGTGTTCATTAGGGAGATTTTGCTATAGTTTTCTTTTGTGTTGTCTCTCTCTCTTTGTTTGAGTATCAGGGTGATATGTGCCTCACAGAAGCTATTTGGGAGTGTTTCCATTTCTATTATTTCCTGGAAGAGCTAGAAAAGGACTGGAAGTAGATCCTCCTTAAAGGTTAGGAAGAATTCACTGGTGAATCCATCTGTGCCTGGGCTTTTATTTGTTGGGCAGACTTTTAATTGCTGTTTCATTTCTGTAATAGTGATTGGTTTATTTGGTTTTTAAAGGTCTTCTTGTTTCAGCCGTGGGAGTTTATAGGACTTCAGGAATTCATCCATTTCTTCCGGATTCTCATGTTTTGTGGCATAAAGGCTTTCAGAGTAATGTATTATGAATTTTTGGATTTCAATGGTTATTTTTTGATGTCTCCCTTTTCATTTCTGGTTCTATTTATCTGGGTTCTCTCTTTCCCTTTCCATACGCGTCTTGCAAGTGATTTGTCGATCTTGTCTATTTCTTTCAAACTACCAGCTCTTGGTTTCATTAATCTTTCGGATTTTTGGGGAGGATTCCAGCTCATTGATTTTCTCACTAAGTTTACTTATTTCTTTCATGTTTCCTGGTTTGGGCTCCTTTTGTTGGTCTTTTCATAATATTTTGAATTGTGAAATCAGGTTATTTATGTGGGCCTTTTCCTTTTTTTCTAATAAATGGTTGCAGAGCTATGAACTTTCCTCTTAACTGCTTTTGCTTTCTCCTACATGTTCTGATAGTTTGCGTCTTCATTTTCATTTGTTTCCAGGAACCTTTGGATTTCTCTTTTGATGTCTTTTATGACCTAGTGGTTGTTCAGCAGTAAGCTGTTCAATTTCCAGTTGTTTGGTTTGACTCCCTTTTTCTGTGTGTGGTTAACTTCCATTTTCAGTGCATCTGAGAAAATAGTTGAATTGATTATCTTTTTTATTTTATTGAGGTATGCTTTGTGGCTCAGCATGTGGTCTATCTTAGAGAATGCTCCATGTGCACTAGATAAAAATGTGTATTCAGCTTTTTGGGATGAAAAATTCTGTATATATCCACCATCCCTTTATCTTCCATTCTTCCTTCATGGCCAGTATTTCCATGGTGAGGTTCAGTCTTGTCGATCTATCTAGAGTTGATAAAGCAGAGTTGAAGTCTCTGACTATTATTGTGTAACTGTCAATGTCTTCTTTGAAGTCTATTAGAAGCTGTTTTATGTAGTTTTCTGGCCCTTCATTGAGTGCATATATGTATAGGAGTCTAATTTCTTCCTGGTATACATATCCCTTAATTATTAAGAAATGGCCTTCACTGTCCCTTCTAAACTTTTTCAGCCTGAAGTCTATATTGTTTGATACTAGTATGGCCACTCCGGCCCTTTGCAAAGACTTGTTTGATTGGAGAATTGTCCTCCAGCTTTTGACTTTGAGTCTGTTTGCTCTGATTATTCAGATGTGTTTCTTGTAGAAAGCAGAATGTTGCATTCATTTTTAATCCATTTTTCCACTCTGTGTCTTTAATCGGTGCATTTAGGTGGCCATTGACATTGAGAGAGATTATAGTCACAGAATTTTGTGCCATCTTTTTGAATAACTTTGTTGTGCTTTTACAGGTTTGTCTTCTGTGTCAGGAGCTCCTTCAGTCCTTTTGAGTCTGTGAAATTCTTGAGCTGTTACTTATCTATGAAGTTGTGTATCTCTCCTTCAGATCTGAATGTGAGTCTGGCCAGATATAGAATTCTTGGTGAGGCCTTCATTTTGTTGAGTGTTTTCACACTATCCCACCATTGTCTTTTAGGCCTGAAGTGCTTCCCCTGAAAAAATCTGCTGTAAATCTTAGGGATTTTCCTTTGTATGTGATTTCCTTCTTTGCTCTTGCTGCTTTCAGTATTCAATATCTATCTATGGTTCTTGTCATTTTGATTAGGGTATGTCTTGGAGTATTTTCTTTTAGGGTTTCTTATTTGGGTTATTAGATGGTACCCTTTGGGCTTCTTGAATCTGGGATCAAGCTCCCTTTAGTTCTGGGAACTTCTCAACAATGGTTGCTTTTATCATTACTTCTTCATCAGAGTTTTCTTCCTGTCCCTCTGGGACTCCAATGATCCTTACGTTATTCCTTTTGGCTTCATCTCGGTTATCTCTTGTGTGTTTGCTTACTGTGAGCCTTTTTTCCATCTTCTGCTCTTGCCTAGAAAGTTTCTGCACCTCTTCTTGGAGCTCACTGATCCAGTCAGCTGTTACTCTGCTGCAGAGGCCTTCCAATGATTTTTAATATTTCTTTTTTTATTATTATTATTTTTTAATTTTTTATTATAACACCCTAGGACATACAATTACAAAGGTGTTCATAATTGGTTCTTGGTAATACAGTATTCCAGTACCCATCCCTCCACCAGTGCCCCATTTCCACCACTAATGTACCCACCCCCTCCCACCCACCCCCAGGCTGCCTCAATAGCAGGTACCCCCATTTCCTCTCTTTCTCTCTCTGTCTCTTTCTCTGTCTTTGCATCTCTCTCCCTCTTCTTTTTACACATTGTGGCTAGCCCTGCAGATATTTAGAGTTTATCACTTAAGTCTCTTTGTGTATATTCAATGGTGAGTTTTAATCTGCCATTACCATTCTCTACTACAGAGCAGTTGTAATTAAGACAGTGTGGTATTGGTATAGAGACAGACCCGTAGACCTATGGAATAGAACTGAATATCCTGAAGCACACTCTCAAATATACAACCACCTAATCTTCGATAAAGGAGCAAAAAATATTAAGTGGAGTAAAGAAAGCCTCATCAACAAATGGTGCTGGAAAAACTGGGCAGCTATGTGTAAAAAATGAACTTAGATCTCCTTCTAACACCATGCACAAAAGTCAGATCAAAATGGATTATAGATCTCAACATCAGACAAGAATCTATAAGGTACATCGAAGAAAACATAGGAGAAACACTCTATGACATTGAAACTAAAAAGTATCTTTAAAGACTACACACCACTGACCAAGCAAATGGAAACAAAGATAAACAAATGGGATTATATAAAATTGAAAATCTTCTGCACCTCAAAAGAAACGGTGACAAAGATACAAAGACAATCCACAGAGTGGGAAAGGATATTCATCCAATACCCATCTGACAAGGGGTAAATATCCAGGATATATCAGGCACTGGTAGCACTTCACAAAGAAAAAAACAGCCAAACCCATCAAAAAATGGGGAGAAGAAATGAACAGAAGCTTCCAAAAAGAGGAAATTTGAATGGCCAAAAGGCATATGAAAAAGTGCTCTTCACCTTTAATCATCAGGGAGATTCAAATCAAAACAACAATGAGGTACCATCTCACACCACAGAGACTGGCACACATCCAAAACAGCAAGAACAACTGGTTCTGGCGTGGATGTGGGGAAAAAGGGACTCTGTTGGTGGGAGTGCCAACTGGTCCAGCCCTTTTGGAAAACAATATGGGCATTCCTCCGAAACTAGACATTGAGCTCCCATTTGATCCAGCAATAGCACTCCTGGGAATATACCCGAGAGACCGAAAAACACATAGCAGAAACACTATCTGTGCTTCTTTATTCATCTCTGTGCTATTCACTATAGCTAGAATCTGGAAACAACCTATATGCCCAAGAACAGAGGACTGGCTAAGGAAACTGTGGTTCATCTACACTATGGAATACTATACTGCTGTCAGAAAAGATGAAATTATGAAATTTACCTGCAAATGGATGGGCATGGAGACTATCATGCTGAGTGAAATTAGTCAGAAGGAAAAGGACAGATATAAAATGACTGCATTCATTAATAGAATATAAATAGTGTTTTACTAAATGATTTTTTTTTTCATTTCACCCACCTCCCTTTTAATGTCTGTTATTTCTACTTGCATTTTCATTTCCATTTTTCTCACTTTTGCTTTCATGTCCTCTTATATTTTATTGGCTCTATGTTCCATTGCTTCCTTGAGCTTCTTATGCATCATTAACAGCTCCTTTGAAATTCCTTATTGGAGAGGTTGTACAGCTCATCATTATTGGTTGGCTCATCTTGGCAAGCAGCTTTGCTCATTGAGCTTGATGGAATTCTGCATTGCTTTACCATTATGACCATTACAGGCTGTAACTTGTGTGTTCTTGTGTGTCTGGGCAGTACAGTGGGGGTTGTCGATGCTTGTTTACAGAGTTTTATGAGAGGTGAACAGTATTGTGGCTAATGTACCCCAGAACTTCTATATAGATATACTAACTCTACTTCACAGGTATGCTAGTGTGGACCTGTGATTTTGAGTTTTGAGGTGTGAAACCTGCAAGTCTGATCCCTATTTGCTGGCCCCAGGGTTGGGGTTGGGTATGGGCAGAGGGGAATCGAATGCATCTGGAGTAGAGCCGGCAAAATCAGGGAGTAGGTGGTGCAAGGGAGCGTGTTGAGTCCCCTGGCTGAACTTGGCATGTTGATTTATAATAGTATAAGTTTGAAGCCTATAGTATTATCTATTAGTGTTGTTTTTATAAAAGAGGGAAAGTTCTGGTTCAAACTCTTTGGAAGACAATATAGACACTTCCCCAAAACTAAAAATTTGCGTTCCCTCACACCCAGAAACTTGATTTGATTTCTACCCTAAGGGCCAAATATACTATTCTGAAAATATATTTGTTCTTCTGTGTTCATAGCAGCACGATTCAAATGACCACAATCTAAAAATAATCAAAGTACTAAAAACAGTTGAGTAAATAAAGAAACAGCCATATTTACACAAGGGCATACTATTCAGTTATAAGAAAGTATGAAATCAGCGAACTGGTGCTCCCTATATGAGTATTAAAATTTATCATGATGAGTAAAGTCAGCATGAGGATGTATAGAACTTCTCATATTTGGGATATAAAGAAAAAAAATTTTCCTGGCTGGGGTGGGGAGAGATAATAGAATATTGCTGGAGGAAATATGTTCCCTCCAATGGTAGGCTTGGAGTTGGATTGATTTGATGTATGTGTGAAACTATTTTTATGGTATTGTAAATCACAGCACCTCCATAAAAAAACAAAAAATGAAATATGGGATAAAATACATATTGCAATTATATATAAAGTATATCTTTATGCAGTTGTATATTAGTTATCTTTAGAACTAAATTCTATTGCATAAATTTTTAAAGATAATGCATCAAATCGTTAAAATATTTAAATCCTTAAGTGTTTATTAATTAACTATAGTACTAGTAGCTTTCTGAAATCTATAATTTTGAATAAGAAGTTTGTTTCTGGGGTCAGAACCATAGTCCAACAGGTAGGGTGTTTGCCTTTTATACAGCCAACCCAGGTTTAATACCCAGAACTAAACCTACTGTGTAGTCCCCCAGGCACTGCCAAGAGTAATTCCTGAGTGCAGAGCCAGGAATAACCCCCTGAACATCACTGGGTTTGACCACAAAAATGACTGTTTCCTTTTATCATAGATGATTTCAAGTTTCCTATGTTCTATATATGGTATCTCAAGATTATACATTTACTTTGACAAATTTTTTGTTGTTTTGTTTGAGGGCCACATCCAAAGATGCTCAGGGATAATTTCTGACTTTGTGCTCAGGGATCACTGCTTGCTGGTTCAGGGGTCCATATGGAGTCTCAAGATACCAGTGTTTTACTAAATGTGGGAAATGGTAATGGCAGATTAAGACTCACCATTGAATATACACAAAGAGACTTAAGTGATAAACTCTAAATACCTGCAGGGCTAGCCACAATGTGTAAAATAAGAGGCAGAGAGATGCAGAGACAGAGAGAGAGACAGAGAGAGAAAGAGAGGAAACTGGGGTACCTGCTATTAAGGCAGCATGGGGGTGGGCAGGAGGGGGTGGGGTACATTGGTGGTGGAAATGGGGCACTGGTGGAGGGATGGGTGCTGGTATACTGTATTACCAAGAACCAATTATGATCACCTTTGTAATTGTATGTTTCACTGTGGTATAATAAAAAATTTAAAAAAAATGCAATCCAGGATAGGTGTGTGGAAGGCTAATCCCCAACCACTGAAATCTCCAGTTTCACATAAATTCTTGTGAATTAAGTGTGAATTGATTTCTTCTAAGAATATTCTGTTATTTTTCAGATATTTTGCCTCGTTGTAATCACTAGTGACCCAGCACAGCCTTGATGCTAATATTGAGCCATTAATTACTAGCTGTAGGCCTGCCTCCTGAGCCCAAGTTTTCCCTTGAACATGTTCTCTATTGTCTCCATGTTTCATTGCTTGTTTAGTTCCACCATGGAGAAGCCCATGTTCTCTCTCAAGCACATACATCTCTCTTGCTCACCTCATATCTTTCTAAATAAATTTCATAAAAAACAATTTTACTTTATCATTAATATCTAGCACCTCAATCCATTGCTTTGTTTTGGTACTGAAAATTGCTGGATTAATTATGTTCATTGAATTTCTAGCTTAATGCGTCATTTTTTATATCCTACAGATAACAGTGTTTTTATTTTATCCCCCTGCTGATAAATTTTTCTTTAATCTCCTGCCAACTGACTAGAATCCACAACAGTCTAAGTGCTCAGATCACTCTAATTGCACACCACCAATCCAAAGTGCACTATCCTCTTCTTATAGCACTATTTGTTTCCTTTAGGATCATTACTATTGAAATGCCTTAAACATAAATGGGGAAATTATACTAGGAAAGAGTTGCTTGTTTAAGTTTTTATTTTGTGTATCTGTAAAATAGGAATTTTCAAGAATATTACTACTACAATAATCCCAAACTCAAATCAGTGATATTTTAATCTTTAGAATCAGCTTACTTTTATAAAATTTAAGATTTTAGCTTTACTACTTTGCAACATGTTTTGTTCTTATATGATTATTTTAAATATGAATCTTAATATCTTATTTAGTCTAATCAGAGAAAACACCTACACAGCCTGTAAAAATATATTAGAGCTTTGAAAATTGTTCACATTATTATTCTCAATCTTTTTCCAAAGAGAAATTATTGTTTTCTCTTTTTCATCCACTGTAGGACTTACTATATTAGGCAATAATAGGCAGTAGGATAAAACAGTTGATTTTTAAAATTTTTATGTAGGCAATTTGATTTGCAATACTACTGATGATGGAATTTTAGGTATGCAATATTCTGACACCACACCTAACTTCAGTTCCAGTGTTCCCCTACTAATGTCTCAAGGTCCTCTCCAACTCATTCATCCTCAGCCCACCCACTTGGCAGACTGTTCTATAGTTCAATTCTCAGGATCTGTTACTCTGTCAATATTCCCTTACTTATATTCCATATATGAGAAAAAAAATCTAAATTTGCCTTTCTCTTTGTGACTGATCGCACACGTGATATCCTTTAGATTTATACTTTGTGGCAAAGCGCATAATCTTACTCTACTATATTTCATCAATGAGATATTCTAGCAATATGACACCACCTCACAGAAGTAGGAATGTAATAAGTCAAGAAGAATTAAAACAACTAGTACTGGTGGAGATGTGGGACCGATAGAACCATTATTGGATTATCCAATATCATAGGGTTCAGTTTCTATGGAAAACAATATGAAGAACTCTCTGAAATGAAATAATTAATTTTTCACATGACACAAAATTTTCACTTTATTTTCCTTTTTTGGATTAGCCCAGAAATGCTCAGGGGTTATTCCTGGCTCCACACTCAGGAATTACTCCTGATGCTGCTCAGGGAACCATATAAAAATGCCTGAGATAGAAACCAGGCCTACTTTGTGCAAGGCAAGCACCCTACTCACTGTACTCTCACTCTGGCCCCAAATTTCTCTTTTAGACATCTAACCCAAAGAGCCCAAAACACCATTTTTAAAGTCATTTGTATTCCTCTATTAACTTCAGTGCTATACACAATAGGCAAAATATGGAAGCAACTCAGTTGCCCAGGATCAGATGAAGAGATGATTAAATTGTGGCATAAGTATATTTACAACATAAATTTATACATAGTAAATATTTAATATAATACACTAATATTTATTACATATGTAAATGTTATATATAAATTTATTTATATTCTTTGGTTTGTCATTATCACTACCACTATCACTATCTTCCCGTTCATCATCTATTTGCTAGAGCGGGCACCAGTAATATCTCCATATGTCCTGTCTCATACTAGTAGAACCCAAAGGCATCTGCTTGCTCCAGGAACATAAAGAGCCTCAAACCATTATATTAGGTCATGGGAATGAGCTAATATAAATGTTACTGGTATTTGGCATATCAAATACGACACGAGCAGCTTGTCAGGCTTACCGCGGGTGGCATACTCTTGTAGTCACCTCTAAATAAAGCATTTATTGATGAACCGCGTGGCTGCTTTGATTTGTAACATATAAAAATCGTTTTACTTTTTCTGGAGATGTGGTAGAACAGGTAGGGCATTTGCCTTCCATGTGGTCAGCCCAGGTTTATTCCCCAGAGTTCCACATCATCCCCTAATCCTCAAAGGAATAATCCCTATGTATAAGAGCTACAAGTGAGCCCAGAGTACCACTCATTATGTCCCCAAAACACTCTCACGTACACACACTTATATTCACATACTTGAACCAAACATAGTCTCTCTATTTATTTGTTCATGGATCATGTGGTTCAGGAATGGGTTCCTATGTCTAGACATGCAAGCCACACATTATTTTTTTTTTTTGACTTTTTGGGTCACACCCGGCTACACTCAAGGATTGCTCCTGGCTGTTCACTCAGAAATTACTCCTGCTGGAGCTCGGGGACCATATGGGATGCCAGGGATTGAAACCAGGTCAGCCGAATGCAAGGCAAACACCCAACCTGCTGTGTTATTGATCCAGCCCCAACACATTCTACCATTAAGTCATACCCCTAGCTCCTAAATATATCCATTGTAAATATAACATGAATTTGTACTTAAATATGTTTATCTCAAATAAGGTAACTGATAAACCGGGTGAGCTATATTCTAGGTTTCTAGTCCTATCCACCTTAGAATATTCATTTAAATTTACTCAAATTATGATGATTTAAATATATTTCATTTTTCAAATACTTTATACCAAAGTGTTTACAAGTCTTCTACTTTTTCCAGTTTACTTAATTATTGTGGAGAATGTAATTTTTTGACTTTTAAAGTAATCAGCTTTGCATGTTTTTATTACAGACCAACAGGTTTTGAGTTTGGAATCTAGGGGGTTTCATTTCTTTTCTCATTTATATTTTGCTTTCTTAATTTATATTGTTTATATTGTATTAACTTTTAATTCACTGATTTTTCCCTTTGCTTCCTCATTCCAGTTTTGTTCCATCTACTGAGATTTGTGTCTGGGTGATTTTGAGTTTAATTTTTATAATTTCCATTTGATTTTTCCTTTTCTCTCTTGTTGCTTGGTTAATTATCTTTATTTCTTGACCAAAACTTTTTAAAATTCACTTCATGTTTTTGATTGACCTTTGAAATGTCCTTTATGTAATACTGTAATATTTTTTGTCAAAATTTTCCAATAATTTGTTCAATAGTGTTTGTCTAGCATGAGTGATTTTTAGTTAAGTGAGTCTTTGCCATTTTAATTGTGTCATGAAATTTTGTATTATGATACTCGCCCCATCTCCCTTTTAGTTTACTTTTCTGGTAGAATCCAGAAAATGAAAGGGGTTTCCATTTCATTACCATTAGAAAATAGATACTTAGACTCTACCCTAAATACTGAGAACTCCTAAGAGAAGGGAGCTCCTCATTTTCTATCTTGGAAAAATCACGATCACACGATCACGATCTTCCCGTTGATCATCTATTTGCTAGAGAGGGCACCAGTAATATCTCCATATGTCCTGTCTCATGCCAGTAGAGCCAGGGGCATCGGCTTGCTACAGGAACATAAAGAGCCTCAAACCATTATATTAGGTCATAGGAATGACCTAATGTAATTGTTACTGGAATTTGGCATATCAAATACAACACGAAAAGCTTGCCAGGCTTGCCGAGCGGGAGGTAAACTCTTTTAAACACCTCCAAATAAAGCATTTATTGATGAACCCTGTGATGGACTGGTCTGCTGGGTGGAGTTCTGACGAGAGGGAAGTCCGAATGTGGAAAATGGTGGCGCCCGTGGAGTGAGGGTGGTGGTCTGGCTTGTTGTGAGGCTCTGCTGAGGTGGTGGGCCAGGACTAGAACCCGCCATGCCTCCCGACTGCCTCATGAACGGCTGTGCACAGGGAGAGCAAGGAACAGCTCTGCCCCATGTCTGAGAGACTCTGGACCAGCAAACCTGGGCCGGATTGAGGAAAAAAGCTGCTGCAGGGTGGATGTCTATGATCCGGGCTGTGATGGGCTGGTCTGCTGGGCGGAGTTCTGACGCCAAGCCAGACCACCAACCTCATTCCACGGTCGCCACCATTTTCCACATTTGGACTTCCCTCTCGTCAGAACTCCGCCCCATCTTGGAAAAAATAAAAGTTATTATTCCTTACATGGCCTCCACTGTCACTGGTTGGACTGACTCTGGTAACTTCTGCTTAAGGATGAAACTACAGACTTTCCAATACACTTGCTTATACATTTCTATAAGCAACAGGTGTGGAATGGGGGCACACCTGGTTGTGCTTGAGCTTTACTCTTGGCTGTCTGTTCCGGTGACCTTTTCCGCGGTGGACTGTTGGGGTTCTGGCCAGTGACTCCCCGGCATGAATGAGGGAGACCTGGATTTTGCCAGACTTCATCCCTGCAAAAGGAGAGGGAAGGACTTGGGGAGCAGCATCTGCCTTACCTCTGTAGCCCAAAGGAAAAGAAAGACACCAACAAAGCGAGGTCTTGGAAAGCAGTCCCATTTTACTGAGCACAGTTTAAGTCTTTTTACAATTTTTTGGTGGAAGGGGTGCAAGCACAAATCACATAGCATGCTGGGCCATTGCTACAGATAACAATCACTGATTTAGCATTTGCAAGGTAACAATCACTGATTTAGCATTTGCAAGGTAATGATCACTGATTTACTTATTACTGTTATCAGAAGACCAGGCAAATCCTGCCTCACCTTACATGTAAATCATTTCCCTGCCAGTCTCCCATTGGATAAGCACAATGTTTTCAAGTGGGTTTAAACTCTTTAACATCCATAGTTCCACTACCCTGAGAACAGGGCCCTGCCCACCAGGTCCTTATGGTGGGAAGGTGCCAGGCCCCAATACTAGGTGCTTAGAGCCCAAGAGTGAACTTAGTTAACTATACCCACTGTTAGTGATTGAACCTGAGTTGGCTGCATGCAAGGGCAAGTGCCCTACCATATGTAGTACTGCTCTGCTCCTAAAGGCATATATATTCTCTTTTGATGTAAAATGATGGGACAAAAAATTATTGCTAATGGACATGTTCTATAAGAAACTCTCTACACTGAAAGACTATAATAATTAGGAGAAATTTTCAGTTACTCAAGGAAATCATTATGTTGAATCTATATCATTCAACATAAATGCATCACTATTTTTGCATATTGTTTTTAAAATGGATTGTCTATTATAACCAGATTAGTTTAACATGTGAAAGGTAAAATAAATTTAGAAAACACTATCAAAGTGATGAAGGAAGTTGGAGTTAATTATAAATAAGGCCCTTATTCTACAAGTAAAGTGAAGATACTATTATATTAAGATTGACTATAATCACTTGGACATTCAAATTGTAAATTATGTGATAACTTATAAAAACAGTCAATAAGAAATATTTTAAAAATATGAATTAGGATATAAAATAAATAGGACTTGTAATATATAGTTTTTTATTTCAGTAAATTCCAGTTGATATATGCCTCTTTACTCTTTTCTAAACACAAATAATCCTGGACATAAACCTAAGGTAAAATAATTTAATCAAAACCTTCTAAGTATCTTGGTTCCAAGGAAAAACACGGTGTTAAATTGCTTGAAATTTGTTTATTCTTACATATTCTAACTTTAGAGCTGAAGAAGTTAACAATCCAGAAACATTAACGGGTAAGAAATTTTTTTAAAAACAAACATGAAATCGCTAATAAAATGGAGCATAAGAGTAGTAACCTGGCAAACAGTAATATGTCTACTCAGTAATATGTCCTTTCAGTAGTACATTACCTTGCAAATGCTAAATCAGTGTTTCTTATCTGTAGTGATGGCCCAGCATGCTACGTGATTTGTGCTTGTACCGTCTCCACCCCAAATTGTATAAAAGGTTTAAACTGTGCTCAGAAAAGTGGGACTGCTTTTGAGGACCCCCGCTGTGTTGGTGTCTTTCTTTTCCTTTCTGTTACAGCAGCAAGGTACATGCCTCTTCCTAAGTTGTTCCCTCTTCTTTCTCAGGAATGAAGCCTGGCCAGATCCAGGTCTCCCTCATTTGTGCCATGGGGGTCACTGGCCAGGGCCCCCTAACAGTCCACCACCCGAACAGACAGCCAAGAGTAAAGCTCAAAAACAACCAGGTGTGCCTCCACCCACCCCCTGCAAAAATAAAAGCCCAAATTATATTCTGAGAAATATATTCGGTGTATAAGAATTTTCTCTATTTTATTTCTTATCTCCTTAACTATAGTTATTATTTTATCCAAAGACAAACACACACACACACACACACACACACACACACACACATCTTACACCTACAGTATCTTGTCTTCTAAGAGAATATTTTGTCTCTATCAGAAGAGATATACAATTCTGTCCTCAAATATCGCTAAGTGGCTTTTTAGTAAGATAAATTAGTTACATTTCCAATAAAACTATGATTTTAATAAAATAAAACCTAGATTGATAAGCATTGTTTGTTCCTTCAAAATCAGCTTATTTCTTCTCCTTGGAAAGTTCATGCCCTCAAAGTTATCTAGATATTTTTGTAAGTAAAAAAAATAAATAAATAAAAAGATGAAGGAAGGTTGCTGAAAACTTGACTTTCATTTTGCTTTCAATTTTGAGAGAAACAGCTATATTTATAGTGCTTATTCATTTATGGACTTAAGAAAAAAGACTAGTGGAGTCCTTTGAAAGGATATAAACATCAGAGAAAACCAAAAGGGATACTAGTTAAAATAAGAACCAACTCAAGTATCCCTTTATTGTGAACCATGGCTTTTTGTGACTAATGCTTGTTGTTTCAAAGGGTTATCTTGATTAGTTCTCATTCACACCTGTTCCCTGTTGATCTCGCCCTAAAGATGAAAGGTTTTATTTTTGTTTCTCTATAATATTTCAATTCTTTTCCCTGCCACTTGGAGTTTAAAGTTGATCTGAACTCTGCGGTGTTTTCTTGACTCACTTACAACTTTGGGACCTTTGAAATTTACACAATAATAAAAGCACAAGGTTGGTAACCAGTGTTAGATAAAAAATTCTGGAACAATTGAGAGATCTTGTAAAACCCATTGTATATTGTATGTCAAAAACAACAAAACAACCATCTGACAACCATGAGCCTTTAAGGCTATTGTTCTGTCCAGTGTCCAGGTTGAATCAAAGATAAGTATATAATATTTGTATGACCTCTATTATTCATTTTTTCAAATAAACAAATATTCTGAAAAATATTTTTTCTATTAAAGTGACTCACTGTGTTTTATTATATTAAATAGAAGAAAATGGACTTTCCAGAACAATGGAATATTCTAGAAATACTGTAATATATCTAATAGGTAAAGAATTATTTGGTAGACCTTTGACTAACACTTAGGGGAACAGTACAGATAACAAAACAAGGTGAAATTGTTGTGGGAAGTGAACAAATGACATGACACTATTCTTAGAGCACCCGAAGTCTCTACCAAAAAGCTCCTAGAAACAATAGATCTGTACAGTAGAGTGGCAGGTTACAAAATGAATACCCAAGAGTCCATGACTTTCATATATGTAAATAATGAAAGAGAAGAAAGTGATATATAAAAGGCACAACCATTCACAGTTGTGTCTCAGAAATCAAGTACCTAGGATTAGCTTAACTAAAGATGTAAACGACCTGTACAAAGAAAACGGGAAAATACTACTTCAAGAAATAAAAGAGGGAATGAAGAGATGGAAACACATCCCCTGGTCATGAATTGGGAGGATTGACATTTTCACAATGGCAATACTCTCCAAAGTATTATACAAATTCAATGCAGTCATCATAAGGATATCCATAATATTTTTCAAAGAAATTGTACAAATACTCCTGAAATTTGCATGTAACAAGAAATCTCCACAAATGACTAAAACAATACTTTGGAAAAAGAAAGTGGGAGGCATTACCTTTCCCAACTTCATACCTCATTCCCAATGAATGGAGACATTACTGGTGCCCACTAGAGCAAATCGATGAACAACTGGAAGACAAGTGACAAGTTACAAGTGATTATATTTTAGCACAATGGTAATCCTGATTAGCTCCACTAATGCATGTGGTAAATGCATGTGGTACTGTGACTGTTTTTAGAGTATCTAACAGAAGTTATCTGATGTGCTTTACCTATCTTAGGGTTTTGAAGTATTCTTCATCAATCATTTGTTTGACAACTTTGTTAGAGTAAACTGAATGTATATATCTGCTTTAGCATGCCTTTTAAAATATCAAACCACTACAATTATTTAAGTTGTATGCCAATTATTAAGTCAATGACATCTCAATGCAAGTATAGTGCAGTCATTTTAAGTTATTTCCCATAAAGTAAAGAAATAATTGCTATTAGATACTTAAAGTAGTAAATAGAATAACACTTTAAAATTTAAAGTAAATTTTATGATATAAAAATTTCGGACAAAAAATTTAAGAATAAATTTGGTTCAAAGAACAAACCTGGGTATACTCAGGAATCCATGTTGCCTTATGATGGTCATCTTTAGTGTTTCCTGGTAGAAAATAAATGTTGAAATGCTTTGTGACTGATTAAGAGCATCAGATAAAGAAGAAACATAATGGAAATGGGAAACTTTTTGAATTCTTTTCTGAACTATATTTTTATGGCAAACTCAAAGCCACAAAATAGTCTAGGTTTAATTCCTACTGGAAAGGCTTCCTTTACCTCACACAAAACACTTTGAGTTTTATTCACATATAGGTCATCTTCATAATAGTTCAATTTAGCTGGTAATTTTATGGCTGGGGGACTTTTTAAGAAAGAAGTGAAAGCTCCCAGTAGGTCGAACACAGACTCAAAAGAAATTAAGGCTTTGCCTAAACACAAAAAGAATATATTTTGTAACAGAAACTCATATTTAATTATCCTAAAACAAGATCCATTATATTTTTAATGAAATAATATTCAGTTCAATTAAAAAGTCCACATCAACTTTCCCAGTTGCTTAAGTGTTATTTTACTTGACATAGATATGACCTGATTAAAAACCAGATTATCTTTTAACATGGTTATTTCAAAATCAATCTTTTTTTTGAACAACGGGCATGACTCTTTACTAAGATTTGGATAGGTATGGAAAAGTAATGTTTATTTTACTAATTAATTATGCAAACTGCCTTAAAAATAAAACACAAATATCATATTAGCATAGAATGTTTTAATGCTTTTGACACTTTGAAAATATACTATTGATATTCTGGCATCTTGTACAGTTTTCTAATTTGATAAGTATGCCATCCTAAGGTATGGGTACATGAGAGGTAATACAGAGGGTAGGATGCTTTCCTTGAGTGCTGTAGACCTGCGTAAAGTCCCTGGCACCATCTATTCCCCACCCCAGCCCTCCATGAGTGATTCCTGAGTGTAGAACCAGGTGTAAGCCCTGGGTACCACTGGGTATGGTTCCCAAATAAACAATAATTAAAAAATGCCTGACTGATAGAGTTCAAAAGCTAAGTACTTTGTTAAGCTATTTTGTCATTAAGGTTTTTCATGAGTTGTAAGACTTCATTAAGCCAAATTTAATGAGCCTTAATTGAAATTTTCTATGATCTATTACTGAAGAGATAAATTCCTATCATTGAAGTTATATTGTGATCACACACAAACATACCCAAGAGATGAGGAATTGCCAACATGTTATCCATTCAAGATAAATAATGTTGAGTTTCAGCCCAGTAGATTTCTGCTTAAAGAACAACAATATTGCCAATGTTCTTTCATATTATGAAAAATGAATACAACAGCCACCTCTGGTCTGAAAACTAAATTATAAATAAACTATGAAGGAAAGAATCCTTCACTCTTCAAGAGAAAAATTATATTTTAAAAATATATTAAAATCTAGACACCAAACATTGATAAGTGTTTTGTAGCAGTCCACGCAAATACTGTTAAAATTATGTGTGAAGTGCAATATTTTAAAATGTGATGTTTAATTTATGTAATATTTAGTTAAATATTTTCACTTCCAACATAATGGTCAATTTTTTCCTGGAATTCTTAAAAATTATCAATAGCAGCAATGATTTCATTCTATGTAGAGGTACATTTTCTAATGAAGCATTTTCATATGCATTATATTTTACCAAAGAAATGTAAAATTTAGTTATAAAGTACTTTGTATTAGCTTTATAATTTTTACAAGCAAGTAATAGAAAAATATTCTTTTCTTGAACTTGGAACTAGTGATCTGTATATAGCCTCTTATTTACTTAATAAGGGTTCCCAGACCTTGGGGACATGCATTCTATTTTCATTAATGTTGATGTTCTGTTGTACATAGATATCACTGTGTTGCATCAGACCTGACAATGTGGTGTAATTTGGTCCCAATTGTGCAGGGGGTCACAAGGTTTTCAGAACATTTTCAGTTAGTGAAATACGTAAAGATACAAATCATATGTTTCAACACTTTGAGCTCTTTCCCCAACTTAGTTTTAGTTCTGTAATAATTTTAGGTTTACAACAAATTTGAAGAAAGAGTATAGATTTTTTTCTACACCCTACCCTCAGATATGCTTAGCTTCTCATTTTATCAACCTCCTACAAAAGTGGTGTATTGATTATAATTAACGGGTTTATATTGGTACATATACATTCTTATTTTATACTGGGTTTCATAATTGGCATTGTTTTTTCTATGGGTTTCAACAAATG
This sequence comes from Cryptotis parvus, assembly GCA_021461705.1. Taxonomy (NCBI): domain Eukaryota; kingdom Metazoa; phylum Chordata; class Mammalia; order Eulipotyphla; family Soricidae; genus Cryptotis; species Cryptotis parvus. The sequence continues at coordinate 91,873 of JAJIBD010005619.1, read as the reverse complement.
TAAGACATACCCATCATTAAGATATTATTTTTCACTATTCTAAATTTTCTTACTTTCTCCTTATTTATTCTTCTACTAACACTTCAAAACCACTGATCTATTTATTTTCTTTCTATTTTCTTTGCTTACACTAGAATGCTATATAGTTGGTGTCACATGGTATAAAAAGGGTTTTTCATGAGTTAGGTTTATTTTTTGTTCAGTCCTTCAGGAAAAGACAGATTATGGTCCAAAGAATAGTATATAATATTAATAAAGTTTCAGGAAGCTACAGACTTTGGGCCACAGTATTATGAAAGAGAAAGGGAGCTCCCAGGCTGTCCTTTCAAGGCTGCAATAAATATTTCAAGGTGATAGTTAATTCACTTATATGTAAACTTAGCTTTGTGTGTTGAGTAGAGAAAATGGCAAGACCTGCGAATTAACTGACAGTTCAGGAATCACTGGAAGCTAATAATTATGCTGGCTTCCCCTATGATTCCAAAGTACAAACATGCTTTTAAACAGATTGCTGTTCCCCAGGGAAGAGAGAAGGAAATGGCTGGATTAAAGTCAGAAAGCAGGGAGCCAAAAAAATCTAGTATTCATTACCATCCCCATCAATGAATATTTATTGAGCTCCCACAGAGTATCTAGTATCAAGACTCAAGAATTCAGAGAAGTAAATACAATTTAGAGCAGTAAAAAATTCTCCCTACCCAAGGCTGCCACATGGCAGTGGAGAATAATCCTGGATGCCAGAGGAAGAAGAGAGACAGAGCCAGGAAAATGCAGCATCTCTCTTCATCAACCTTCCAAAATTGGTTTTAGAGACTAGAAAAATATGAGTACAGCTAGGGCTCTTGCCTTGCATACAGCAACTATAACTCTATAGGACTCTATACATGGATTGCATTTGGTCCCTGTGAGCTCCACCCAGGTGATTCAGACCACAGAGTCAAGACTAAGTTCTGAACATCACAGCTTGTAGTCCAATCCCTCTTTCCAAAAGAGTCCAAAATGCAGTAAATTTATCATTTTTATTTGATTACCTAAAACTAAATTCAAGCTATTTAACTTCAGTATCCATTTTCACTAAATTAATTTGAAACATCTCAAAGGTTTTAAGTCTCAGATTAGATAATTGACATGGATTTTTAAAAATAATTATTGCATTGGTAGGTATTACTTATATAACAATTTTATGTAGGGTCTTAACTCTTGAAGAAAGGGCAATTAATGAGACATTCATGTATATAAGCAATGGTATAAGTGTGAAGAGTAGCACTTAGAATTTTACTTGCAAATATACCTTTTAATTGTGTTGGGTTTCCTTTTTGTTTAAACCCTATGTCTCCTATTCAGTAGGTTTCAATTCCCTAGTGAGGCACAGTGGTTTTCTAAAAATGTTTCTTTGCTCTTTAATTTGTGCTCTTTGTATATTGTAGTATTAGAGCTTTTGTATAGATAAAGGAAGACAGTCAAGAATAAATAGTTAATCCTGGGCTTCTGCCATATTTCCTAAAAATCCAATTACCTTTAAATTGATTCTAATTCCTTGCATCCCCCCACCCCAGAAAATGGTCCCAACTTGTGACTTGATTCACCAGGAAAAGAGACCACCCCTGGCATCAATATGGGACAACTAGGGCACTTCTCAATTCCTGAGAACAAGACCTTAGAGCTAGTTTTGTTCTGACCCAAAGATAAAAGAACAAGGTCACAGAATGAGCTCTGATTACCCAAGGATAAGTAATGGATCAAAAGGACCCTGAGGGGATTGGAATGATCAATCTGATGAAAGGAAAGTAATCTGGTGCAATCTCCCCAGGAAAAGTCACCCCTAATACTAGGTGCAGAATCTGTCTCTCTTACTATATCTGTACAAAAGTGACTAGAAATATTATTCAAATAATTGTTTATCAGGTGAAGATGAGATAAAACAATATCCCAGGATTCCACAATAGTCCCAGGGAACTGGGGTGGATCCCCCTGGTGGTATTTCTACCTAATGGGAGGAAGGCTTTTCCACTTCTTTGTTTTCTGGATGAGTGTTTTTTTTCCATGTTCACTTTTTGTAAAGCCCTGCTCCTAGCATTTGTGAAGTGCTGTCTCCAAACTTTGTAAATTATATAAAGTTCAGGTGGTTTTTAGTGCAGGTGTCATATGTGTGGAGTAAGTTGGAGTGTGGAGTGTAGAGAATTTAAAAAATCTTATATTTCCATGAACTAGTGGTCGTACTTCATGGCCTATCTGCCAAAGGAACTGTCATTAGCCCTGAATGTGGCCAGAGAACCCAATGGACATTAATACTGTTGGGGACCCAGACAGCCCAGACAGAATTGTAGGAATATGTGACTTCTAGTAGTATAATTTGAAAGGATAATGGGCTTATTGTATTTAGAATTCCAGGTTCATGAAAGTCTATGCAATTTTTGTTAAGTATATCCAGATAATTTCAGTCAGCAGTTTGCATGACTTCTTTTCTAAGGCTTTCTTGTAAAAGTAAAGCTAATTCATGTATATACTGGAAAAGCTTGATATACTTAAGTCTTATTTTTACTTGATAAGGTGTATCTGGAGCTTTCTAGAAAATCAAAACTTCTAAAATGATGGCATTTTCTTCATCAAGTCTAGCTCATTTTGTCTGTCTCAGTTAATCTCTGCAGCAGTGGAATGACTGTTTTATCATGCTTGAGAGCCTTTGGACCAGAAGGAGTGAGAGATCTATAGGAGAGTTTGTTTTGAAATTATTATTTTGTAAAAGTCTGTGTCCTTATTTGGGACATTGAATTTGAGGACAAAAAATGGTAACTTGATTATTTTTTTTTCTCTTTTTGGGTCACACCCGGCAATGCTCAGGGGTTTCTCCTGGCTCTGCACTCAGGAATTACTCCTGGCGGTGCTCGGGGACCTTATGGGATGCCGGGGATGGAAACCGGGCCGGCACAGGCCGGCTGCGTGCAAGGCAAACGCCCTACCCGCTGGGCTACCGCTCAGGCCCAGTAACTTGATTATTTTTTCATGTTTGGTACTAGAAATTTAAATTAAAATACTACTGAAAAGGTCAGTGTAGATGGAAATGCTATTCTGGAAGAAACATACAAATAATAAATTATATTTGTACAGAAATGAGTTGTTAAAGATGTGAGCCACACACTCTTAATCTGTAATCCCTGCTGTATGATCTGAGGCTGTCTTGAAGTTTATATTCCATATTTGTGGCCTACATTTATGCTTTCCAACCTTGGAATTATTAACAGAATAATCTTTGTGGGAAACATTCTGTTTATTTTCAGATACTCAGCATCATGGCTTCTTTTTATTAACTAGAGACAGTTGCATATGCCAAGATTTTGACAGCACCAAAGATATCTCTAATTTTTTTTTCTAAATTTTCTGTGGAGTCAAAAACTCCATGATTTGTGTTAGGGCCAGAGTGATAGCACAAGGCATAGGGTATTTGCTTTGCATGCAGTCATCCTGTTTTATCCTTGTAACTGTATCCCTGTTATAACCTTGTAACTGAATATGCCCCCAAAAAATCTGTCAAGAATGAACCTTGAGCACAGAATGTTGTTATTCTTGTTGTTGTGTTATATGAGATAGAAAGATACCCATTTTCTGGAGGGTTTTAATCATGAACGGGTGCTGGATCTTGTCAAATGCTTTCTCTGCGTCTATTGATAGGATCATATGGTTTTTATTTTTTCTCTTATTGATATGATGTATTATGTTGATTGACTTGCGAATGTTGAACCATCCTTGCATACCCGGGATGAATCCTACTTGGACTTTCCTCAAGATAGTTACAGCCATCTACCAAAAGCCCACAGCGAGCATCATTCTCAATGGGGGAAAAGTTGAAAGCCTTCCCCTGAGATCAGGGACAAGACAAGGTTGCCCACTCTCACCTCTTTTATTCAATATGGTACTGGAAGTACTTGCCATAGCAATCAGAGAAGAAAAGGACATCAAGGGCATCCAGATAGGCAAGGAAGAAGTCAAGCTATCATTATTTGCAGATGACATGATTTTATACCTAGAGAACCCTAAACTCTCTACCAAAAAACTCCTAGAAACAATAGACGAATATAGTAGAGTGGCAGGATACAAAATCAACACGCAAAAGTCGGTGGCTTTCCTATATACAAATAACGAAAGAGAAGAAAGGGATATTAAGGAAACAATTCCATTCACAATTGTGCCACAGAAAATCAAATACCTAGGAATCAACTTACCCAAGTATGTAAAGGACCTGTACAAAGAAAACTACAAGACACTGCTCCAAGAGATAAAGAGGACACAAGGAAATGGAAACACATTCCCTGTTCATGGATGGGGAGAATCAACATTGTCAAAATGGTAATACTCCCTAGAGCTCTGTACAGATTCAATGCAGTCCCTATGAGGATACCCATGACATTCTTCAAAGAAATTGACCAAACAATCCTGAAATTTGTATGGAACGATAAACCCCCAAGGATAGCTAAAGCAATCCTCGGGAAAAAGAAGATGGGAGGCATCACCTTACCCAACTTCAAACTGTACTACAAGGCAGTAGTAATTAAAACAGCATGGTATTGGAATAAAAACAGACCCGTGGACCTATGGAATAGAATTGAGTATCCTGACACCCAACCTCAAACACATGATCATTTAATCTTTGATAAAGGTGCAACGAGTCTAAAATGGAGTAAGGAAAGCCTCTTCAATAAGTGGTGTTGGGAAAACTGGGCAGCGACATGTAAAAAAATGAATTTGGACCTGTGTCTAACACCATGCACAAAAATCAGATCAAAGTGGATTAAAGACCTCAATATCAGACTTGAATCCATAAAGTACATTGAAGAAAATATAGGAAAAACCCTCCATGACATTGAAGCTAAAGGCATCTTCAAAGATGAAACATCTCTAACAAAGCAACTAGAAGAAAAGATAAATATATGGGACTACATGAAACTAAAAAGCTTCTGCACCTCAAAAGAAACAGTGACTAAGATACAAAAGCAGTCCACAGAATGGGAAAGAATATTCACCCAATACTCATCTGATAAGGGGTTAATATCCAGGATATATCAGGCACTGGTAGAACTTTACAAGAAGAAAACAAACAACCCCATCAAAAAATGGGGAGAAGAAATGAACAGAAACTTCAGCAAGGAAGAAATTCGAATGGCCAAAAAACATATGAAAAAAATGCTCATCATCACTAATCATCAGAGAGATGCAAATCAAAACAACAATGAGATACCACTTTACACCACAGAGACTGGCACATATTCAAAAGAACAAGAACAACAAGTGCTGGCGTGGGTGTGGGGAAAAGGGGACACTCATCCATTGTTGGTGGGAATGCCGGCTGGTACAGCCTTTCTGGAAAACAATATGGACATTCCTCCAAAGACTAGAAATTGAACTCCCATTTGACCCAGCCATACCACTCCTGGGAATCTACTCTGGGAAACCAAAAATACGCAGCGGAAACACCATCCCTACTTTTATGTTCATAGCAGCATTATTCACAATAGCCAGAATCTGGTAGCAACCAGAGTGCCCGAAAATACCATGACTGGATAAAAAGCTTTGGTACATCTACACAATGGAATACTATGCAGCTGTTAGGAAAAATGAAGTTATAAAATTTGCCTACAAATGGATGGACATGGAGAAGATTATGTTGAGCGAAATTAGCCAGAAGGAGAGAGACAGTTACAGAATGACTGCATTTATCTGCATAACATAAATATATAGGTACATATTATGATACCAATATCCAAGGTCAAGTGAAACATACATCAGGAGGTCCTGTCAAAGGTGGAAATTATCACAAACGTGTGGGAGTCAGAGGCTAGGTAAGACAGAAAATGGAACAGTGTGCTAACAATTGTGAGGGTACTAATGCCAACCTAGAACTGAGCATTAAATAGAGGCAAAAGGATACACATGACAACCCTTTAATGTATGTTTTGTAATCCATAGTCTGGAGAGGAAGGAAAAGAGAAAGTTAGAGAAATGGAAAGAAATAAAGAACCTGCCATGGAAGAGGGCTGGGGTGAGGGGGGAGGGAACCGGGAGCGTTGGTGGTGGGAGATGGGCACTGGTGGCGGGATGGGTGCTGCTACACTGTATGACCAAAACCCAAATATGAACTTTTTAATTGTATATCTTTGTAATTGTAAAAATAAAAAAATTAAAAAAAAAAAAAAGAAAGATAGTACAGGAAGTTAGGCACTTGCCTTGCCTGCAGCTAAAATGAACTTGAGTCTCAGCACCATCACCTATGGTCATCCAAGTATCACCAGGGATCACTGTTGCACATAGAGCCAGGAATATCATTTGAGCACTTGGAATGTGGTTTAAAAAAAAGCTATTGTGTGATCATGGCATGTAATCCCACATGTCTAGACAGAAGTTTTACCATTCTAGTATTCATAAATTTTTTCTACTTGTTATCATTCTACATTGTATAAATCCTTTCTCTTACCAAGCCTCAAACTTAACAGAAGAGTTAGTATAGATTTTCGTTAGCATTGTTTTTGTTCTTCACTGCCTGTATTCTAGACAAGGTTGTGTTTGCTTTCTTACTAACATGGTTCTGCTTTATTCTCTCAAGATTGTTGTAACACATTTCTATTATGCAACATCACAAAATGTTGGTTAATAAGTATGATTATTGTATTACTTAATTATGATTGATCATAATTACTTAAGTATAATTAATAGGTATAATGCATGAATAATGTCTTTTTAATGGAAAAATGAATATGTAATATTAACAGGCTGGGTTACTTCCACTTGACCTATGTGTTACACAGTCTCTAAGTTCAATTTTACCTCTGGTTTATTTTGCTACTAGAATCTGAGTTTGAGTGAGTGAAATGACTTTTAAATTATCACCTCTGCCTTTCCTAAAATGTTTTCTCCAGATACCAAAGCAATCTTATTGCTTACTATAATAGCTGCCATTTTACTTTCAATCTCAATTACACATATGGTCTTAGTTCCCTAGAACAGTGTAAACTGAGTAAATTTAGGACAAATAATAATAGAAACAAAATAACTCTTGTTACCCTCTAAAGGAAATAAATAGTAGAAGGACACCTTAAACAGTCAGTGCTACTTCCCTCAATTTACCAAATTGTTACTCCTATTCAGAATTATTATCCTGATTTTTTTTCTCATTTAATTTTTTTTTGGTTAAAAACTTTTCCTTTAAAATATACTTCCAAAGAGTTAATGGAAGAACAATTGGTTTCATTGGGACTTTTCATATATGGAGAAAAATATTTATTCCAGCTTTCCAGAATTGCCTGTCCCATTCAACCCTGAGGTTTTATATGCATTCTCACATGACTTATCATTTGAGGTAGAAAGATGTTACTTATTTTAGATGTTACTTATCTAATAATCTGTGTATGCTTATCTATTAAACCTTAAATACATGGTTTAATAGATAAGCATACACAGAATATTAGATAAGCATTTCCTTCACATAAATCAAATTGTGTTTGAACTATATGAATTAAACTCAAATCAACTCTATGTTTTGAGAACCAATGCATTATCATTTTAACCTAACAAAAGTTTTGTTTTTTTTTTAATCTGTTTGTTGTTGTTATTGTTGTTGTGTGTGTGTATTTGGTGTGGGGGCTAAATCTGGCAGTGCTCTGAGGACCACATGTGGTAATGGGGAGTGAAGTGGAATGTGCCACGCAAGCCTAGTACATTAACCTCCGCACAGTCACTCTGGCCCTGCTAATAAGATTTAAAGTTAAATGTCAGAATCCACTCTTAAAGGTGTTAGAATGTAAAGGCCATTTCCCACAAGTAAAAAAATATCTCTCATTTTTGAAACAAAGGCTGCAGATAACAGAGTAAATAGGCTCTCGTCCACAGTGACAGAGTTATTAGCTGAGAATAATGCTAAGAAAAATAAAAACACTGACACACAAGTGAATATGTAAATAATAGCACATTCATAGGTGTTTGTAGTTCTTAGCCAACCTTTTGTCTCATGTCTTATGGTGCTGAGTGTCTGTGTGCTTGTGTGTGTCTATGTGTGTTCATGTGGGGGTTGGGGAGCATAGTTTGCCTTTAAGAGGACACCAGAACTGTCGACATTCAACTGTTGAAAATGTTGCTTACAGCTAATGTTCCTACTTAACAATCATGATTATAATCATCATTTTCATATAATTATGTAAATAGACTGTAACCTGAGAGTATAGTATTATTGAAATATAATTTGGTTATTTGATGCAAATATTGTCTTTAGCAGACATGGGGCAGAGCTGCTACTGGCTCTTACTGTGCCCAGCCACTCATGAGGTGCCCGGGAGGATGGTAGGTTCTAGCTCTGGCCTGCCACCCCAGCAGAGCCTCACAACAAGCCAGACGACGCCCCCACTCCATGAGGACCTCCATTTTCCACATCCAGACTTCCTCCTCGTCAGAACTCCACCCAGCAGACCAGCCTATCACAGTCCAGCTCATCGAGATCCACCCTGCTGCAGTCTTTTTTTTAATCCGGCCCAGCAGAGCCTCACAACAAGCCAGACGACCCCCAACTCCATGAGGACCTCCATTTTCCACATCCGGACTTCCTCCTCGTCAGAACTCCACCCAGCAGACCAGCCTATCACAGCCTGGCTCGCGCGGCAGCTTGCAGCCACTTGGTTTATCAATAAATGCTGGATTTTGAGATGACTACAAGAGTATGCTACCTGCACGGCAGAGCCTGGCAAGCTACCCGTGTCGTATTTGATATGCCAGATACCAGTAACAATTATAGACCTCATTCCCATGACCTGATGGAATGGTTTGAGGCTCTTTATGTTCCTGGAGCAAACAGGTTCCCTTGGGCTCTACTTGCATGAGACAGGTCATATGGAGATGTTACTGGTGCCCACTCGAGCAAATCGAAGATGAACGGGAAGACAGTGATACAGTGATTGTCTTTAGCCATGGAATGTTCTACAAAAGAAAGTGAACCATAAGCTATACATCAAATAATGTCTCGATCTTTTTTAATTTTAAAGTAAACTTTACATCAACCTGGTAAAATATTTGATATTAAAATGGAAAATATTAAACCTCTTTGTCTTGCATTCATTATATTTTCTATTTTATTATAGCCAAGTTAGGAGCAAAGCAATATTTATAAATATTTTTCAATGTTCAAAATAAATAAATGAATTTCAATTTTGGTGCTTTCTGTACCCTTTGCTTAGTATCCCTTTTCCTTCTAATCTGCATTCACAGCTGCCGTATTTTCTTCTAGTCAGCATTCAAATTGCATTTTATTCCTGAATCTTTCCAATAATTGTATAAAAAATGATAAATACTGCTCTCTGTGCCATTATGTTATTTCAATTTTCTTGTTTTCTCTAAATATGTATACATATATGCATGTATGTGTGTATCTAGATATATAGTTTTGTTACTCTTTTCTCTGTATTCCCTAATTATGTCAAATTTCAAAGAAAGCAAGGTATTTCTTTTATTGATTTATATGTATCAGTAGCATGTTGATTTATTTGTGTCACATAATTGATATTTAATTTTTCTTTAAGAAAGTCATCTAGCTACAGAGTTTTTTACTCAAATTAGATTTATCAATTCTAAGAACTAAATCAAAACTGAAGAGCAGTCTAATTAGATGTGTTATGTTATAAGATTTTCCACCAAGTTACAGACTGAATTAGAAACAAAAAATCTTTTAGTATGTTTCGATTGACTTACAAAGAATTTTTTTTGGATCAATGTTTAAGAAAGTACAGAAATTTTGAATAAATATAAAAGTGGATTATTTTGGATATCTGAATAGTATAATCTCATTTTCATATAGATGTGTTGTGTAGAGTTGTATCATGGTTTGTTCATTTATAGAAAGTGTGTGATATGGACAGGACCACAACCTGCTGACATCCTACACTTTTTGTATCTGGCTACTTCTAATTATCTTCTTTTCTATCTAGGGAAAAGAATGAAGAGTAATTTTTGTTCTAACGTTTCTTTTTCCCCCAACCAACCCATCTGTGTTAGTGACTAATTATAGAAATTAAGTAGAATCTATTACAACTAGAAATTTTAATAAACCCTTAATTGACTCTAAAATCACAGTGCTCATTCAAAAATTGGTGGACCAATCTGGACCAGGTAGTAAATCAGCTTTGTTTGGTAGTGAAATATAGTCAACTATGCACAATTTAACCTGTTTCAACCCTTCTGTGAATCTCCATTTTCCTTCACTTATTCTCTCTTCAAAATTCAGACATCCTCCTCTTTTCTCTTCTACTTTCCAATAAGCTTTTCTGCTTTCCAAAAATAATTTTTTTCACACATTCAAACACTATCCCTTGAAGATAATTAATGTACTCCTCTTGAAATGCTAAGGTGTTTAGCTATAATTTATCCTGTGAGTATATAGCATAAATATATGGGATGGTTTAAATGATATAAGTGAGGTATTTCAAGCATTACTTTGGTTAAGTTAAACTCCCCACCACAATAATATGAACATATTGTATAAGACCTAACGTGAGAATTATAAATTCTGTCTGTGTATTTTGCTTAGGTTATGGATCTCATAACTTCACTTGCTTTCCAGGAATATTTCACTGATTTTTGAGGGCCTACCCAACTGAATGGTCTCTAATTAAAATATTACTCAAGGACAAGAGAGATAGTACAGTGGGTAAGGTACTGCCTTGCATATATCCAACCTCAGTTTGATTCATTCAAGGTACCACATATGGTCTCTCAAGCCTACCAGGAATGATTCCTGAACATAATAAGGCCAGGAGTAAACAACTAGAAAACTCAGGTTTACTAAATTAAATAATACTTTAAAAAAGGAAAAAATGATTATTCACCTTGAATTTCATACCTGTAAAATAGACACTATCAATTATTTCTGGCACTAAACATACCTATCTATAAATGATATACTTTGCATATATTAACTTATCTCTGCAATACCTCAGTCAGAGTTTCATTATTAGGTAGATTATAGCTAAAAAGTGAAAAACAAGGTAAAACCCAGAATATTCAGCCATGAAGACTATGGCTTAAACAAAAAACATCCAGAGTAAGTGCTACAGCTAAGGTGCTTGCCTTGCATACAACTGATTTGGGTTCAATCTCTGGCACTACATATGGTGCCTGTTAGGATAATCTTGAACATGTCCAACTGTGACCTCATAACAAAGAAATAACAAAGATGCAAGACAGAGTATGCTCTTCATAAAAGTCATTGATACATAAATAAATAAGACATTGCATTAATTTAAATAAATGTATGTTTTAGATCATTTATTTTTATTTTGTGGGCCATACCTGGCTGTACTCATGGCTTACTCTGGGCTCTGCACCCAGGGATTATATGGGGTGTGAGTATCAAATCAGGGTCCCCTGCATGCAAGGAAAGCACCCTTTCCATTGTATTATCTCTCCGGCCCCAAAATATAATTTTATAAATGTAAATGCCTCATGTCCTTCAAATGAAATTCAACAATATGTACTGAGGCTTTGGAATACCTATGCAGCTGTCAGAAAAGATGAAATTACAAAATTTACCTGCAAATGGATGGACATGGAGACTATCATGCTGAGTGAAATTAGTCAGAAGGAAAAGGACAGATATAGAAGGACTGCATTCATTAATAGGATATAAATAGATACCAGTGTTTTACTAAATATGGGAAATGGTAATGGCAGATTAAAACTCACCATTGAATATACACAAAGAGACTTAAGTGATAAATTCTAAATATCTTCAGGGCTAGCCACAATGTGTAAAAGAAGGAGAGAGATACAGAGAGAGAGACAGAGAGAGAAAGAGAGAGGAAACTGGGGTACCTGCTATTGAGGCAGCCTGGAGGTGGGCGGGGGGGTGGGGTACATTGGTGGTGGAAATGGGGCACTGGTGGAGGGATGTTTGCTGGTATACTGTACTACCAAGAACCAATTATGAACACCTTTGTAATTGTATGTCTCACGGTGGTATAATAAAAAATTTTAAAAAAAAAAAAAAAGAATTGTGAAACCATTTCATTTATAATATTGATAAAAGCTTCTTATACACAAAAAAATACAGTGTACAGAATACAAAAAAATAAAAGGGGAATACAGCTATTTCTATATGCTTAATTGAGGAATGTTCTTTATAGAGAACAACACTGCATTTTTCTCATACCATTTTAGAAGAAATACATGAAATTATGAGGGAGAGAGGGGAGAATGTCCTAGTTAGCCAGCTCAGCCAAAAAGTAAGGTAACAGGTTGCAAGTAAATCTCCTTCTTATCCCATAAAGTCCTTGGCATAGTTCCTGCATATAAGTTGTCACTATAGTAGATAAAAGTATAATTCCTAGAAGTATAAAGTCACAATAACTTCTCCCTTTAATTGGTTTTCTTAATAATTGAAAACCTGATACCGCTTATTTATTTATTTTGTGTTGCACTTGGGTTAATATTGTTATAATAAAATAATATTTTTGTGTACAAAGTTATTGAACCTCCACCATTTCCAAAATACCAAAGTCTCTCATACATAATGTTTATGCACAAACAGATTATTTGTAAACGCACTAACATAATGTATATATACAATATGCACAAAAACATAATGTGTATACACAGACATATTGTGTATATATATGCAATAAAGTGATACAAAGAATGTTATAGTTGTCCAAGTAATTCAATCACAAAATTCTCATTTAAAATGTATTTAACTGATAAATATAGTCTTAGAGCATATTAAATATTTTCTTTTTTCCTGCTTTTCTCTATTTACATCCCCAAATTAAAATACAAGACATCTTCATAGACACTTCCTGATCCCATTGTTGAATCTAAATCTCTCTCCATTTGCTTCTACCTCATTTAACAGTTTCTATTTCATTTTGGTCTGCTCTCTAAATTCCTCATCCAAAAACCTGTCTAATATTCCAGAAACACCTGCACCCCTTGTTTGATCTTGCCAGACTCTCTCCATTTTCCGAAAACCTTCCCTAGCTAGTTTGTGTTCTAACTGGTAAATGGGAATTTGAAACCTACCCAGGTAGTTTTTAACGATTAAATATGCAAGCCCAAGACACTATTAATGAAGCTAATGCAAAATCTCCAGACTCCTACCTCCAACCTATTCTTCTCTGAACTGCTGGTTAAAACAATCTAATTTTTAAATATAATCTTCCTATGTAAACAACAAACATGAATAAAATTTAATTCCATCAATTAAAAAATTTCCCTTCAAAAGAATATTGTACTACAGGAACTTTCAGATGTATTGCATTAGAAAGGATTGAGTCATGTTGCTTCTTCTGTCTGGTGAACTTATCTCTCTCCTCTCACATTTATCTAAGTAAATTTTTTTCAATGAAACTATTTTTTCTTCAAAATAAAAAGATTAATTGTATTACTCCACCATCTCCAAACTATGCAATTATATCACTGTATCATTCTCTTCCCATTCATCATCGATTTGCTCGAGTAGGCACTAGTAACATCTCCATATGTCCTGTCATGCTAGTAGAGCCCAAGGGCACCTGCTTGCTCCAGGAACATAAAGAGCCTCAAACCATTCCATCAGGTCATGGGAATGAGGTCTATAATTGTTACTGGTATCTGGCATATCAAATACGACACGGGTAGCTTGCCAGGCTCTGCCGGGTAGGTAGCATACTCTTGTAGTCATCTCTAAATCCAGCATTTATTGATGAACTACGAGGCTTCAAGCGACCGTGCAAACCGGGCTGTGATAGGCTGGTCTGTTAGGTGGAGTTCTGACGAGGGAAAGTCCGGATGTGGAAGATGGAGGCCCTCATGGAGTAGGGGGTTGTCTGGCTTGTTGTGAGGCTCTGCGCGGGTGGCGGTTAAGGGCTAGAACCCGTCATCCCTCCCAGGTGCCTGGTGAGCGGCTGGGCACAGGGAAAGCCAGTACAGCTCTGTCCCATGTCTGTTAGTCTCTCATACAATTATAATGTTTGTACATATTTTTCTTTTCTCACACCAAACCACTGTTTCTGTTTAAAAAAACCCTAGTAGAAACCATCCACATTGCTTTATCCCATAGTAATCTGGTTGTGAAAACAACAGCTTATTTTTTTTTATTATTTTGGATTTAAGTGAGTTTACAAAGTCAATTTCCTCAGTTTTTTCAACATATTCTTTTTAAGCTTCAGACCATAAACATGTGGAGAAAATTCTATGGATTAGGACTTTATCCTAAGTACTATTGGGAGTCAATTGTTAATCAGTAAAATTATAGGAAATATTTTGAAATACATTTTTACCCACTAACAATGTGCAAGCGAAGAAATGAGTATTTGGGAACTTGCAAAAAATTCAAGAATCGGTGAAGATATGATATAAACATATAAGCATAGAGGATAAGCACCAGAGTGTACTGTGTAAAGTGAAAGATTAGGGAATATCAGATACTACAGCTTCTACTGTGAAAAATCCATAGTTGTGAGTCACTTAATTTTCCCTAGAGGAAAATCTAAGAATTGCAGCTATGCATAATAAAATGAGAACTCCAAGGATATTTAAGGGTATCGTCTTCGTTTCCCAAATAATTTATACAATAGATGAAAAATTTAAATTAAATTTTGGGTTTTTATTAGACTCATGAGAAGTTCATTTATACTAATACTCTAACATATTGCTTAGAAGGTTAGAAAATCAGGTGATTATTTAAGATAATTTGTAGATATGTATAATGGTATGCCCCTCATTGAGGTGTTGCAAGTATGGCTGTGGTACCTGGCTCATCAGCAGGTGGCAGACAGAAGACAGGCTTGTCTACACCCCCCAGAGCTCTGCCTCATGGGCCCTGGATGGTTGATGGTCTGACATAGAAAAAGACTGGGTCCCCTTGGATGAACTCAGAGCCACGGAAGTGTCTGGTAAGCTACCCATGGTGTATTTGTTGTGCCAAAAACAGTAACAATAATGGACCTCATTCCCAATGAATGGAGATGTTACTGGCTCCTGCTAGAGCAAATCATTGAACAATGGGAAGACAAGTGACAAGTGATGGTATGGATGTTCTATCATCTTCCTGCAATATGATTAGTTTTGGGAAATCTTTGGATGGTCTTCCTCCTGTCTTCAATTTCTTTTTATATTCTTATCTTTTTTCTTCTCATAGAGTCTACTGACTCTCAAAGGGTTATTTTTTACCTACTTATTCTTTCTGGCTTCATTATTTTCTGTCTTAAATTTAATTTGGTATCTTTAAAATTTTATTTTATAATAGTTATTTTCAACTTACTGTTTATTAGGATACCCATTTCTGCATCATTAATATTGATATTTCAAGACTTCTTACCTTTCTCATTCATTATGTTGCAGGATTTAATGGATTTCGGCTTTTGCTTTAGTTCATAAGAGGTATTGCTTTATTTTATAGGAGGCAATGTAACACTATTTTATTAAGTCACTTTGTTTTGTTTCTTAGGAAATCTAGACAGAGGGAAAGTAGGAGCCAACCTGTTTGGAATTTCCATTAATCACTGCTTTGTGAGGGACTGAGCGGTCTGAGTATAAATTCCCTCATGTCCCTTTCCTCTTGTGATTGTAGTCCTTCCCGAGTTCAATGTCTGTAGTCTTAGACTTCTCCTGCAGGTCTGACTTCCACCAATGTCTGCAACCATTGCAGCTTAAGGAGGACCAGTTTCCCTAAATTTCCAAAGAGTGGGTGTAGTACCAGCAATGTCAGTCCAGTTACAATCATTAGGATTGTGTTGTTTGGAGAACCCAAATTCAGGCAGGCACATGAATCCCTATCTGTGTAAACATATTCCCTCAAGACCTGGAAGCATTTACCTAAAGTACTGTTATTTCTCTACTAAAGCCACAATGTGCCCCTACTGGACTTTTTGCAGCAGTGATAGCTTTACTTTGAAGATAAACTTTCCTGAATAGCCAAGGAAGCATATCATGATGTGCTTGCTGGATTCTGTATCTGAGAATTTTTTTGCATGGGGTAGGGGGTTCACATCTGACTACTGGTGATGCTCAGAAGCCATATATGGTGTCAGCATTTGAACGGGTCAGGCTCATGTATGCCAAGCTCTTTACCTGCTATACTCTCTCTTCAGCCCTGGAATTCAGTGTCTGGTTCCAACAATATTTAAGCATGTTCCATAATACTTTGTCATCTTAGTGAAGACGTGTCTTGGAGTCCTAAGACATGAGTAGTCTAAAAACCATGTACCTTCCCCCTACTTAATGTGTAACCTGCTCTCCTCTTGCCTTATTCTTGTCTTCCACAAGAGGGAAGAGAAGCCACAGTCTTGGCCAAGCAGTTATCGACTTTGCCACAGCTGCGATTGCAATGCCAACCTTGCAAACCCCTATTCTGTCAACACTAAATTTTGGATAACAACATTCAAAAGGAGCAAGTGCATTAATCGGTCTGGGATCCACTCTGATAAGCCTATGCAAAGTGTATTAAATACACAATATCTGGTGGAGCTTCTAGGGATTCTTTCTCTGACTTGTCTATTTTTTCATGATTTTGTAAGCGTGTCTCCAATACAGCATTTTTCAAAAACTATTCTGTCTTACTGCTCCCAGCATTTGACTGAGTGCTAATGCAATTTACAAGTAAACAATCTCTGCCTTTTATGATTGGAAAGTAAAAATATCCTTACATAAAAGTAGGGATGGTGTTTCCGCTAGCGTATTTTTGGTTTCCCAGAGTAGATTCCCAGGAGTGGTATGGCTGGGTCAAATGGGAGTTCAATTTCTAGTCTTTGGAGGAAAGTCCATATTGTTTTCAGAAAGGCTGTAACAGCCGGCATTCCCAAGCATCATTCTAAATGGGGAAAGTTGAAAGCCTTCCCCCCTGAGATCAGGGACAAGACAAGGTTGCCCACTCTCACCTCTTTTATTCAATATAGTACTGGAAGTACTTTCCATAGCAATCAGAGAAGAAAAGGACATCAAGGCATCCAGATAGGCAAGGAAGAAGTCAAGCTATCATTATTTGCAGATGACATGATATTATACCTAGAGAACCCTAAACTCTCTACCAAAAAACTCCTAGAAACAATAGACGCATATAGTAGAGTGGCAGGATACAAAATCAACACCCAAAAGTCAGTGGCTTTCCTATATACAAATAACGAAAGAGAACAAAGGGATATTAAGGAAACTATTCCATTCACAATTGTGCCACAAAAAATCAAATACCTAGGAATCAACTTACCCAAGTATGTAAAGGACCTGTACAAAGAAAACTACAAGACACTGCTCCAAGAGATAAAAGAGGACACAAGGAAATGGAAACACATTCCCTGTTCATGGATGGGGAGAATCAACATTGTCAAAATGGTAATACTCCCTAGAGCTCTATGCAGATTCAATGCAGTCCCTATGAGGATACCGATGACATTCTTCAAAGAAATTGACCAAACGCTCCTGAAATTTGTATGGAACAATAAACCCCCAAGGATAGCTAAAGCAATCCTCGGGAAAAAGAAGATGGGAGGCATCACCTTTCCCAAGTTCAGAAATTGTATAATTACAAAATCTTAATGTTGACAGAAATACTAAGCACTGTGACAGAATTCATGTGACTCGTTATCTGAGTGCTGTCAACCAGAAATATGCAGCGGAAACACCATCCCTACTTTTATGTTCATAGCAGCATTATTCACAATAGCCAGAATCTGGAAGCAACCAGAGTGCCCGAAAATCGATGACTGGATAAAGAAGCTTTGGTACATCTACACAATGGAATACTATGCAGCTGTTAGGAAAAATGAAGTCATAAAATTTGCCTATAAATGGATGGACATGGAGAAGATTATGTTGAGCGAAATTAGCCTGAAGGAGAGAGACAGATACAGAATGACTGCATTTATTTGCATGGCATAAATATATATGTACATATTATGATACCAATATCCAAGGTCAAGTGAAACATATATCAGGAGGTCTTGTCAAAGGTGGAAATTATCACAAACGTGTGGGAGTCAGGAGGTTAGGTAAGACAGAAAATGGAACAGGGTGCTAATAATTGTCGAGGGTACTAATGCCAACCTAGAACTGAGCATTAAATAGAGGCAAAAAGATACACATGACAACCCTTTAATGTATGTTCTGTAATCCATAGTCTGGAAGGGAAGGAAAAGAGAAAGAGATAGAAAGGGAAAGAAATAAAGAACCTGCCTTGGAGGTGGCCTGGGGAAGGGGGAGGGAACCTGGGACGTTGGTGGTGGGAGATGGGCACTGGTGGAGGGACGGGTGCTGGAACACTGTATGACCAAAACCCAAACATGAACTTTTTTAATTGTATATCTTTTTATTTGTGTATCTCACGGTGGTATAATAAAATACTTTAAAAAAATGATTTTGTAATTATAAAATTTCTTTCCTGAAGGTTCTCAATTGAATGCTCAAGACTTTAAAAAATCTTCATGACTTCTGCCCAATCTCGTATCCTGCTTTCTCTTTTTCCATTGAAGGCATTAATCTCCACTAAACTGTTTACATTCTTAGCTTCTCCTCCGCATATATTTCCGAACCAGCTTAAATAAGACACACAAACTATCTGAAAAATTCTACTATGCTGTCTTCAAATATGCACTCTGCTCCTTAAGTCTTTTTGAATCATGGTTCCCAAGAGAGTTTTATGAAAGCTGTCAGCTACCTATCTTAGGAAACCACATATAAAAATGAAAATTTATATTGTTAGTGGTTGATGGTGCTATGTTTCAAAATTGATCCTAGACCTCATGTAGCAAAAAGCATTCTCTAAAAGGAAAATTCAACTTTTTTCTTTTGTTCTTTTTTGCATATAAGGCAAATTATAATGCCTGCAGAGAATGAGTCTGGTGAGTTCTATATATCTTTAATATCAATATTTGGTTAAGATTTTAATTGACTACATGCATATTTTACATATTGAGGAAAAATTATTTTTGTAGGAAGAATTCTCTTTTTATTTTTGTTTGTTTTGTTTTTCAGTCACTCCACACTGTGTTCATGGTTTACTACTCCTGGCTCTGAACTCAAGGATCACTGTAGTGGGACTCGGGGGCCATATGGTTGCTGGGGATAGAACCCAGGTTGGCTTCAAGTGCCAGACAAGAGCCCCACACACTGTAAAATCTCTCTAGCCCTGAATTCTTTTATTTTTCCATTTTCCATGGTTTATGTCATACAATGCTTCCAGCTATTGTTTCTTGCATGTTTTACTACAGATGTCCTTGTCATGCCATGCTCTCTACTAGTCTTGTTTAATCTACTAAAATTATACCTTGTCACTTGTCACTTGTCACTTGTCTTCCCATTCATTTCATCGATTTGCTTGAGCAGGCACCAGCAACATGTAGGTATAACAAAATTATACCTACATTTCGTAATCTGAATTTACATCTTATAAATAGCTGCATATATTGATGCCTAACCATGACATACAATTTATTCTACTTCTATCAAAATCCATTTTTTTCTTAATCAAGGCAACCAACACACCACTGAGGCATTTACACATCAACCTGCTATTCTTTCAATTTACTCAGACTTTGTGTATTAAAAAATAGTCATCTGATTCCTGTATTCATCTCAACAAATTATCTGTACCCTGCACCATGAGGGCACACAAGTTCAACATCCGGTCACCACAGCTCGTCAGAGCTCCACGCAGGAGAAAAAATTGATCTCTCCCCATTGTGCACGACACTTTGGGGTGCATTTACTTTTTCATCAGTAAATGCATGAACTGAGAGCCTACCTACTACCAAGAGTATCCCACCCGCATGGCAGAGCCTGGCAAGCTACATGTGTTGTATCGATATGCCAAAACAGTAACAATTATAGACCTCATTTATATGACCTGAATGAATGGTTTGAGTCTCTTTGTGTTCATGGAGTGAGCATATGCCCTTGGCTACACTAGCACGCAACAGGAATGAATGGAGATGTTACTGGTGCCCGCTCTAGCAAATTAATGAAC
The DNA here is from genome assembly GCA_021461705.1 of Cryptotis parvus. Taxonomy (NCBI): domain Eukaryota; kingdom Metazoa; phylum Chordata; class Mammalia; order Eulipotyphla; family Soricidae; genus Cryptotis; species Cryptotis parvus. The sequence continues at coordinate 71,913 of JAJIBD010005619.1, read as the reverse complement.
AACGGGTAGACAAGTGAAATGATAGAAGATATTTATATATAGATATTTTTTACCCCAGGGTTTCATATATTCCTATTTCTCATTAACAGAAGTTCAATGACATGGAACTGAAATAGAATAGCTTCTGAGCATAAAGAAGAAATTTAGTTACTGAACAATATGATTTTTCTTTTTTCTGTTCATTTATGCTGCTATTTTCTCTTATTAAAAGATATATTTTTCATAAGCAAAGGTGAGATATAAAATAACTGCTTACTTCATGAAAATAATTTTACTATATAGATTATTACCATATTGAAAGGCACATATCTTTCATATTTTGCTTCATGTATTAAATTCTGCTTATATATAACTAAACACTGTATCACTGTCTTCCCATTCATCATCCATTTGCTCGAGCGGGCCCCAGTAACATCTCCATATGTCCTGTCTCATGATAGTAGAGCCCAAGGGCATCTGCTTGCTCCAGGAACATAAAGAGCCTCAATCCATTCCAAAATGAGGTCTATAATTGTTACTAGTATTTGGCATATCAAATACAACACAGGTAGCTTGCCAGGCTCTACCGTGCAGGTAGCATACTCTTGTAGTCTTCTCTAAATCCAGCATTTATTGATGAACCGCACAGCCGCTTGCGCCCCTTGAGCCGGGCTGTGATAGGCTGGTGTGCTGGGTGGAGTTGTGAGTTTTAAATAAAGCTTCCCAGGCCATGCGAATGAATATTTGGGAGAAAGAACTAAACACTACATTAAAAATTATTCCATGAGGGCCGTAGCGATAGTCCAGTGGGTAGGGCTCTTGCCTTGTATGTGACCAAACCGGGTTCTATCCCTGGCATCCCATATGGTCCCCCAAGCACCGCCAGGAGTAATTCCTGAGTGCAGAGCCAGGAGTAAACCCTGAGCATCGCTGGGTGTGATCCAAAAAGCAAATATATATATTTCTTTCTCCAGGAATTTACTCATTTTTTCAAAGAAAGCAGAAGTTCCAGAAAGTTCAGACTTGCTTATAACTGCTAGACAACCAATTTATCCATGTATAAAAGCATTTAAAGCTAATTCTAATAAATTGATTGCCCCAGGTTAAGAAGAATTTTGTGAGTCTACATTTGGAGATTAGTAAAATAATTTCATATCTCCTTATAAATTCTGATATCAGTAAGAAATTAAGTGGAAACAAATAAATGGTATCACAGGACTAGGGAGGAATTGTACAGCTGGAGCTAAGGAGGAAAGCACCAGTTCTCAGGTAGCTAATCCCACCCAAGGAATAGGTAGCCAATCAGAATGTAGAAGGGGACATCTGGGGGCAGGATTTGGCAACAAATAAAAAGCCAACCCCAGGCTCCGCCCCAAGAGACAAGGGAAGGGAAGAGCTCTCTATCACTCTCTGGACAGCTGCTCCTAACTGGCTCCCTCTCCTCTCTCTCCTTGGATCAGGTAGGGCTGCATGCCCAGGTATAGCGCCCAGTACGGATAGGCCACAGAAGGCCAGGCAAGGGCTTCTACAGGTATGGGCTTGGTTCAGAGGCACAGGTTATGGTAGGGCTTGGATGCCCAGGATAGCCCAGGCAGGGCATGGGTGTCCAGGAAATGTAAAGGTACTGAGCACAGGAGTCTCATCCATGTGTACAGGGTAGGCTGGAAACTAAGGAGAGCCGAGACAGGACAACAGGGACTGCTGGCCTACGGTTGGGAGGCCCAGAACCAGGGACTGAGAGGCAGCACAGGAACAGAACCAGGCTATTGTTGTGGGATGTGAGTAGATTGTGTGGGGCAGGACCAGGGATTTGTTCACAGGTAACGGAGAGGCTAGACATTTGGGGAAGGGACCTGGAATTCTCTGTACATTAAACTAATTTTCAACTTATTGAGTTTTGTATGTAATTCTTTCATACAATCCTCAAGAACCCACTACCACAGGTGAATCCACTTTTGCATTAACAGAATCAGCAGTCAGAGAGAGTGGGAAGAAGACGGGAAAGACTGAAAGGAAATAATGAGATAAAGGGTGATCTAGGTGTGAATAAGATGGAAGAACATTCAGCCAGAGATAGAAAATGCAAATATCAATGATATATTTAGCAAAAAATTTAGATCACATTATTAATGTAAAAGAGCTGCAAAATTTGTCATGAAAGCTCCAGAGGACCAAGCAACATTCTAAAGGGAACTTTAGGAAACGTTAAACAGAAAAAAAATGAAAAATTTACATCTTAGTCAATCCACTTACTTTCTATTATTTTAGGCACAGCAGATAAGATGCTTGCCTTGCACAACCAACCCTCTTCAATTCCTGGCACTCTATGTGGTGATAAGGAATAAAAAGCATATTCTCAAACTGCTTAAATGAATCTTGCAACAAGAATACTGGCTTAAGTAAATCAGGAGAAAAAAATTGCAGTCAGTAATTTTTACATATATGAGATTAAAAATAAACAAATTATGAGTCTGGAAAGTAGCTAGTAACTTTAGGTAAAATTAGGTTGTTTTTATTTTGCCCTCTGAATTTTTGGTAGCATTTTATTTTTTGGGATATAAAATGCATCACTATACTCATTAAAATAATCGGAGTTTTATATTTAAGATTTTTCAAATTGTGGTATGTCATATTTAATATATTTTAAATTTATACATGGTATGAATATAGAAAATTTATTTATGGGCTGCACGTCTATGAAGAATTTCTAATAGAGTAAGTAAGATAAGGGAAGAAACACATACAAAGTGTCACAGTTTATGATTTATTTTATTTAATAAAATTAAACAAATGCCCTGGACAAAGTCATTTTAATAGATACAAAGGGGAATAAATAAGATCAGTAGTCTCTGGAAGCAGTTTATTTAGTAAATGATGGTTATATTAATTTTATTTTCAGTGATTGGGATGCAAAGTAACAACTTTGAGAGAAAAGAAATGCCATCACAGTTGCAGTGAACAAAGAAACAGACATTTAATAAGATACGTTCATCATAAGCTTTAAACAGAAAGAATCAATCAGAAATAATTTAACTGGTTTCTATTAGAGGTGGATATTTTGTCATCTTGAAGATTTGGGGTTGGAAATTATGCAGCTAAAATGTGTAAATTAACTGATAAATGGAACAGAGGGGAAAAGTTAAAAGATTCTTACTTTTAATAAAATAACTAGAATTGTACAGTCGAAATTGAATTGGGCTTAATAAAGAGCTAGATTGGTATAGGGTAATAAAAAGATATTTTGATAGAATATAAGGAAGGAAATGAGAGCAAGAATTCACAACTGATGATGTGAAATTATAAAACCAAAAATACAGAGTTTGGAAATAGCACAAATAAATATATATCTATTTAAAGTAGAGACACAAGGTAAAAATATCACTTGTTTTCCTGTTGTTCATCGATTTGCTCGAGCAGGCGCCAGTTGGGAATGAGGTACATTATTATTGTTACTGTTGTTGGCATATTGAATACACCATGGGTAGCTTGCCAGGCTCTGCCATGGGTCTGGTTTCATCCCAGGGGGCCCAGTCTTTTTCTATGTCAACCATCCATGGCCCACAGAGCCCACGGGACAGAACCCTAGGTGTAGACAAGCCTGTCTCCTGTCTGCCATGCAGCCCGGCACGGTAACCACACCTGCAACACCACAATAATTGTTTGCTAAAAAATTCTTTTGTAGGAAAAAGATAAAATAATAATAATAATAATAATAATAATAATAATAATAATAATAATAAAGTAAGGCATAAAGAAAAGAGAAAAGAAAATTTTTGCTTCAATGCAAACCCAAGGTTATCAAAAGGTTAACTCTCCACACCACTCCTCCTGTGGAGGTAGGAGAAAAGAGTTCTGTGACCAAAAGGTAGGGGATGTGTCCCCACTCTCACTAGAATGGGTGCATTTCAAATAACTTAACCTTGTGGGAGAGGAAATGACAACGCCAAGGTAAAAATATACATAAAATTAATCAATCAAGAACTAATATTGAATGACAGCTCTGTATTTAGTACTTTCAAGGTACACTTTGTGAAAAAAATGTTTCCTCATCCATGTTACACAAGAATTATTGATGACTATGCTGTACAGGATAGAACTACTTCAAAGGGCTTAAATCAAGACCCAAAGAGATGGACTTAAATAATGCATATCCTCCTGGATTATAAGGCAGTATCAGCTAGACCCAACTGAGAAATAAATGGTACAAGGAGAGTTTAGATACTATTTCTTGGAATATATACTTGGTGCACTGGAATTTGTCCATAGAGATTTCATAAGTAAGAGTATATTACTCTATCTAAACCCTAGGTGGGACAAGCATAGGAAAAGGCATACAGCTAGAGGAATAAGATAGGGCAAATAATGCAGAAAAATGTGCATAATCAAAAAGACTTAAAGAAATATAAAGTTATGGTGTTTTGGGAAAGAAAAATCACTCCAGTTACCTATCCTACTTTTTTTCTCCTTTATTTGAGTATTGCTCTGAACCATGAAGCCATTTCCATTGACCCTTCAGCTTATTTTTTCTGAGAAGTTCCTTCTGAATTCATAACTATTCAGATTCCTTTCTCCCAGAGAACTGACAATTTCAAACAGGCTCAGACAGTTTCCAGTATTACTAAATTGATTGTGAAGAGCACAAACCCTTGGAAATACATATCGAATTCTTGTGTCTACTCTTGGCTTGAGAGATATATTGAGTAACTCTCAAAGTTTAGAACCCTCAGACATTTTTCTCTGAGAGTACCTGGAAGTTTCTGGTTTGATGTCTCTGGAGAGATTATGGGTGTATTTGTGGAGCTGAGCCCTTGGTGTGGCTGCAGTGGTGTGGTGTTTGTGTGGCAACTGGGCCTCAGTAAGGTGAGGTCTCATCCAGCCCCCTGAAGGTGCCCCACAGTTTTCAGTCAGGAGACTGAAATATGTGGCTTTGAATTTTGACTGTATGGTTTGCCTCTCTTTGGAGATTTAGTCATGAATCACAGGAGTAGGTCTGGTGGATCACTTATTCCTTAACCACATTTTTTCACAAGAGTGATGAGAAAAAATTCAATTGCCAACCAATTACAGGTGGCACCCAAAAATTGTTCATGTGATTTCAGCTTTCAAGCTGTGTCCAAGGAAGTTGAAATTTAAATCTTAAAGGATGAAATGCAGAATATCTTTTTTTATTTTTTATTTTTATTTTTAATTGTTTTATTATAACCCTGTGAGATATACAGTTACAAAGATGTTCATGATTGGGTTTCAGTCATACAGTGTTCCAGCAGCCATCCCTCCTCCAGTGCCATATTCCTACTACCTTTGTCCCCAAATTCCCTCCCCTCCCCAGGCAGCCTCTATAGAAGGCACTTTCTCTTTCTCTCTCTCTCTCTCTCTCTCTCTCTCTCTCTCTCTCTCTCTCTCTCTCTCTCTCTCTCTCTGTTTCTGGTGTTTCTGCAATGTGTCTTTGGGTCCCCAGGGTACATTCCCAAGAGTGGTATTGCTGGGTCAAATGTAAATTCAATATTAAGTTTTTGGAGAAATGTCCATATTGTTTCCAAAAGGTCTGGACCAGGGGCCGGAATTATAGCACATCGGTAGTGCGTTTGCCTTGCATGCTGCAGACCCAGGTCCAATCCCCAGCATCCCATATGGTTGTCCTAGCTCCACCAGGAGTAATTCCTGAGTGAACAGCTGGGAGTAACCCCTGAGCATCACAGGGTGGGACTCAAAAGAAAAAAATTCGGGGCTGGACCAGTCGGCATTCACATCAACAGTGGGTGAGAGTCCCTTTCTCCCTTCATCCATGCCAGCACCAGTTGTTCTTGCTCTTTTGGATGTGTACCAGTCTCTGTGGTGTGAGACATCTCATTGTTGTTTTGATTTGCATCTCCCTGATGATTAATGATGAAGAGTGTTTTATAATATGTCTTTTGGCCATTTGAATTTATTCCTTTTTGTAAGTTTCTGTTCATTTCTTCTCCTTTTTTGATGGGGTTGACTGTTTTCTTGTAAAGTTCTACCATTAAACACAGCATGTCTTAGGTGCAACTTTAATAATTACTTAATGAAGGATGTGGTCTTTGGAGGGAAGAAGAATAGGGCTAGAACTGGTACAAGAACAATTGTGATAGTGGAGCAATTTTGTACAGTAAAAACAAATGTTAACACTACCTATGGTAGCAATGGTATCTCAATTACAATCTTTTTCAAATTTTATTTTGAACCATTAGAGTGGTCTTGTCATTCTAAAAATGATTGAGAGGAATAATCTTTGCACTATCTAGTCATTGCTGCTTGGGGGCTGAAACAAATAACTATTGTAGTTTCTATGAATATAGTGCCTTGAATAAATATTCCTTTACATTTCACAAATGTATTCAAGAGCAACAAATGGAATGGCATTTTAGGGTCATATATTTTCCTAAATAGCAAAGCCAATCAGAAATAACAAACCTACTGTATTATGGAGAAGTTACAGCCACTCAACAGTCTTATATAGTATTAGATGTTAGGATCAGGTCCTTTCCAGGATCTTTCACATTTATACACTCTATACAGTTCTTGGCAGGTTCTAGCTGAAACCCATCATCCCAGTAAGCCTAGCAAGAAGTTCGAGCAACCCCCACATCATAAGTCAGTCATCAACCTTTTAAACTAATTAATTGGATTTTTTCTAACATATGCTTATATTTGCTCGAGAAGCACCAGTAACATCTCAATACATCCTGTCACATGCGAGATAGCCCAAGGGCATTATCCCACTCCAGGAATATAAAGAGCCTCAAACCATTCTGTCAGGTCATGGGAATGAGGTCTATAATTGTTTCTGGTATTTGGCTTTGCCAGGCTCTGTCATTCAGGTGGGATTGTCTAGTATGAGACTAATACCCAGAGACAGTAGAAACCAAGACAAGGGAGGACTGGTCTACGATTGATTTAGAAATAAAAAAATAACAGTTTGTGCTCACTTCAGCAGCACACAAACTAAGAATGTACCAGATACAGAGAAATTCAGTATGGCCCCTGCACTGGTGCCCGCTCGAGCAAATCGATGATATACGGGAAGACAGTGATACGGTGATAAAGTGATGCTTATATTAAGGACCAATGACCATTGCTAATTTTCTTACAACAGCTGCTCACAGAGTTTATCACTTACCTCTCCAGGTAAACCAGCAGGAAAAAGTTGTATTCTATAGTTTCCAGATATCTGCTTAAGGAAACTTAAAATTGTCATTTATATGTAAGATTATTTAAAAAATATTAGAAAAAAATCATTTCTTTGGGTTTGACAGGCCTTCTCAGGATATTAATTAAGATGCATCTTGAATGTCTGGTAGAATGCTGTAATAAGTGTATATATATATATATATATATATATATATATACACACAGACACATATATACATATATATACACACATACATATAAGTATATTTATATCATATGTATATGATTACTTAAGAACCTACTATTGAATAAAATTTATTACACTACTAAAGATTTATTCTTCGATTTCTTTGCCTTTCTCTTTCTCTTTTTCCTTCCCTTCCAGACTATGGATTACAGAACATACATTAAAGGGTTGTCATGTGTATCTTTTTGCCTCTATTTAATGCTCAGTTCTAGGTTGGTATTAGTACCTTCAACAACTGTTAGCACACTGTTCCATTTTCTGTCTTACCTAGCCTCTGATTCCCACATGTTTGTGATAATTTCCACCTTTGACAAGACCTCCTGATATATGTTTCACTTGACCTTGGGTATTGGTATCATAATTTGTACATATATATTTATGCCATGCAAATAAATGCAGTCATTCTGTATCTGTCTCTCTCCTTCTAGCTAATTTCACTCAACATAATCTTCTCCATGTCCATCCATTTATAGGCAAATTTTATAACTTCATTTTTCCTAACAGCTGCATAGTATTCCATTGTGTAGATATACCAAAGCTTCTTTTATCCAGTCATCGATTTTCAGGCACTCTGGTTGCTTCCAGATTCTGGCTATTGTGAATAATGCTGCTATGAACATAAAAGTAGGGATGATGTTTTCGCTGCGTATTTTTGGTTTCCCAGAGTAGATTCCCAGGAGTGGTATGGCTGGGTCAAATGGGAGTTCAATTTCTAGTCTTGGAGGAAAGTCCATATTGTTTTCCAGAAAGGCTGTACCAGCCGGCATTCATTCCCACCAACAATGGATGAGTGTCCCCTTTTCCCCACATCCATGCCAGCACTTGTTGTTCTTGCTCTTTTGGATTTGTGCCAGTCTCTGTGGTGTAAAGTGACATCTCATTGTTGTTTTGATTTGCATCTCTCTGATGATTAGTGATGATGAGCATTTTCTTTTTTTTTTTTTTTTTGGGTCACCCCGGCGTTGCTCGGGGTTACTCCTGGCTCTGCACTCAGGAATTACTCCTGGCGGGGCTCGGGGGGGACCATATGGGATGCTGGGGGGCGAACCCGGGCGGCGTGAGCCATCCGCGTGCAAGGCAAACGCCCTACCGCTGGGCTATCGCTCTGGCCCCATGATGAGCATTTTCTCATATGTTTTTTTGGCCATTCAAATTTCTTCCTTGCTGAAGTTTCTGTTCATTTTTTCTCCCCATTTTTTTGATGGGGTTGTTTGTTTTCTTCTTGTAAAGTTCTACCAGTGCCTGATATATTCTGGAATCCTGATTGTCCTGATATGTCTGGAAGGGAAGGAAAAGAGAAAGAGAGAGAAAGGGAAAGAAATAAAGAACCTGCCATGGAGGAGGGCTGGGGAGAGGGGGAGGGAACCGGGGACATTGGTGGTGCGAGATGGGCCCTGGTGGAGGGATGGGTGCTTTCGGAACACTGTATGACCAAAACCCAAATATGAACTTTTTAATTGTATATCTTTGTAATTGTAAAAAATTAATAATTAAAAAAATTTTAAAAATAAAAAAAATAAATGGTGGAAAAAGAAATGAAAATTGGAAAAGCTATGGAAAAGAAATGGAAATTGGAAAAGCTATGGAAAAGAAATGAAATTATTGAGCAAGAAATGACCCAATTCTTAATAAAATTCTGTATCAGAAAAAAAGATTTATTCTTTGAATTTTGGCAAATTTAAACGCACTGAAATATGATTAAATAATATGGAAAGTGTCTTTTATATTCCTTTAAGTTGCCTTCAGTCATCTATCCACGCCTTGAGCAACCATATTTGTTTTCATTTATTTGGGTTTAGGAAAAAAATTGTCTTTTCTAGAATAAAATGTAAAAATAATCATAAGGTAAATATTCTTGCAAAGTGAACAAAGCTAAGTGAGCTTTTGTTCACTTTGAAAGCTTAATGCTTTCAAGATTTAGTCAGATTTTGTCTTATTAGTAATTTTTGTTCTTTCTTATTAAGTAATTATTGCAGTATACATGCCCAGACCCTCTGGATCTGGCCTGGAGTTGCCTCCTACAGGTCACTTTGCAGATAGGAGGAGGACAGTTTGAATGTGGCAGCTTATCTGACCATGTATTCTATACTGGTCGGTATAAATATCCCTCATACTGTCACAATCATCGTGCGGCTCTAACTAGATCTTACCGGTATATTTGCCTGGGCACTCTTTTATCTCTAATTAATTAGTCCATAGAGAAAGGCTGTTTGCCTCTAGGCAAGAAAGCATGACTCTCCGATAACTCAAGGGCAGATAAAATACAGTACTACCATGAAATAAAGACAAGACTCCTGTGAAGGTTTGGAGAAATATTTAACTGGCTATAGTATATTTTTTTGGTACAGATGCATGCCTTTGTCTTCTGAGATGCAGTTCATCTCAGAAATTCCTCTCTACCCTGCAAAAGCATTTCCTAGGCAGATCTTGGCTTGGCAACATTAGCATCTCAAAGGGCCAGGGTGAGGTCCTTGGAGAAATTACCTGAGGGCATTTGAAGCTGATGGAGTCCCCTAGTAGTGGGAGGTCTGGGTTACAGGGATATAAAACTAGCCTGCTTCCTTTCTTGCTCTCTCTAATGGTGGGCCACCGGGTGCTTGCCTTTTCCCCTTTCTGCTGGTACCTTGTCTCTGTCTCTTCTCTACAGGGCCTTATTACCTGGTGGCTACCATCCTGGCCTACAGGTGGCCAGTAAGTTTGGAGTTTTTCCTATTGCTGATTTGTATGGCTGAATCTGTATTAAATAAAGCATTTTGAAACCTCACTGGATTTGGCGACTTTCTCCATCCGCTGGCTGCCAATCCCCTTGGACAGAAGGGGACCCTTGACCCTGCTCCCGGATTTTGTGCGGGGCACCTCAGCATTTCCCCACAAGTGATAATTCATTACATGTGTGTAAATCAGTTTGTTTCTTCATTTACCCATTGAAAAGAAATCAATACATTTCATCAAACAACTTCAATGATTGTAGATGATGTGTACATGTGGGTACAAGAACCACATGAAGCACTTTATTTCCTTTTTGAAATGGAATTTCTGGATCATATGACAAGTTTTAAGTTGAATTACATAAAAACAGTTATTTATTTCAGAGTGACTATATATTTTAATATAAACACCAGCAGCATTTGAGTGTTTGGGTATCACTTATATCACTACTCTTGACATTCATTGATTTGCTCCAGCAGGTACCAGTAGAATCTACATTTGTCCCTGTTCAGCATACTAGTACAGCCCAAGGGCCTCTGCTCAATTCAGGAACATGAAGAACTTCAAACCATTCTTTCAGGTCATGGGAATGGCGTCAATTATTTTAATGGTTTTGGCATATCAAATAATACACAGGTAGCTTGCCAGGCTCTGCCATGTGGGAGCTCAAAAGTTTTTCCATTTCCTGATGTACTGAGGCTACACAGAAACTGGGAGAGCTGGCAGCAGCTCCATCTGAGGCTGTGAAATAGGCTTCTCTCTGGGGGGTGCTAACGATCTGGGCTTGAGATTGGCTTCTATCTTGGCTGGAGCCTGAGTGTTTGGGTATCATTTTTAATTTTGTTATCATTTTTAATCATTCTGTATATATTTAACCAATTGGATACATGCTAAATAGTATTGTATATATGATATATGTGTGTATGTAAGGGTTGTTGGCCACCCGATGAGGTGACTGACTGGGAGCCCCGGAATGCCGCACCTATCAAGGAAGACTTTGAGAGACCAAGTCCTATGCAAAATCAAGGGTTTTATTAGTGAGCGACTATACCCCGGCTCACAGCATGACCACAGGCAGTTAGAGGCTGAGAGCCCTGAGCGTTTCCAGGGGGACTTTTTATAGAAACATTTCCTGCCACTACAGAAAACCCACACAAGATCATTCAATAGATTCAAAACATTACATTTTGATCTGCTTGCAAGCAATCATTTTAAACCAAGTCATTTTTGCCCACCAATCGTCGGATTACCCGACACTTCTATATTGGTGTGGCTAGGCATATGCATGCGGGATTGCAAGTCAAGTCAGACCAGATAACCAGATGGTAGGATGTGGATGGGGGGGGGGGGGGGGGTCTCACAACCTCTGCCAGGGTGAGAGTCAGCAAACAGGATGTGAGTGAGGAGTCCCACGACAGGGTGAGGGTCAGCAAACAGGAATTCACTCTGGGCCTTTTGTTGTAGATACAGGAAGAAAGGGTTATTAGAGCCCTAAAAATGGCACTTTTCCATGAGTAGGCCTGCCCTGGTAGCTGCTCTCTTTCATGTATATATATATATATATATATATATATATATCACTTAATGTATCACTTGATCACTTGACATCCTATTATTCATTGATTTGCTCAGGTGGGCGCCAGTAACGTTTCCATTTTACCCTATCACATGCCAGTATAGCCCAATGGCATCTGCTTGCTTCAGGAATATTAAGAGCCTCAAACCATTCAGGGTCTTAACAAAGAAGTCTGACCATCTTGTAGGTAGGTGGCCACGTGATCTTTTGACATCCAGTGGGATCCAGTCAGTAACCGACTCTAGTCCAGTGGTCACCTCCAAATCACATTATATGACCAGCCCATCTGATTTCCGATGCCTGGGCAAACGAGACAGCGTCCCTGAATCTGGATCGTTGATGGAGGTCAGAACTCCAGATTCCTTCTCTCACTTGAGTGAGGCGTGATATTCCAGCATAGCTCTTTCAGTTTTGGGAGGGAAACCCGAATAGCGTTCTCATCCTGCTTTCATAGGGCCCAGGTCTCTGAGGCGTATGTTAATGCAGGGAGAATAGTGGAGTCGAAGAGATGTGCCTGGAGTCTGGAGGTTCTTTGTCCTTTTAGCTATTTCTTTGATGCTATTGAAGGCATTCCATGCCGCTCCCTTCCTCCTGCACAGTTCAGGTTTTAGGTCATTCATCATGTTGAGTTATCGACCTAGGTACACATAATTGCTGCGTTCAGAGATGTTTGTTCCATTGAGAGTGAATGGGGCCTCTGGAACTAGTTCATTTTTCATGAACATTGTTTTGTTGATGTATATATTGTTTTGTTAATGTATATATAGATCTGTATCTATATATAGATAGATATAGATTTATAGATATCTGTGTACATATATGTATATGTATGTATATATATTACCTGTAACTTTACAGTTAATTTCTTGATTGTGGAAAAGATATGCTTTAAAAATAATATCTTAATGATAAAAACTTAGCTTTTTCTCATTATTATGGCTCTTATTCATAATACAAATTATTATTACAATATTACCTATCTTTTGATTATTCTACACCAAATTTTTTTTCTTTGGGGGGAGGGAGAAACCACACCTGGCAATTCTCAGGGATCACTCCTGGTTCTGCACTCAGTAATCACTCCTAGTGGTACTCAGGGGACAATATGGGATGCTGGAGATGGAATTTATGTCGGTCATATTAAAGGCACCCTACACACTGTATTATCTCTCCAGTCCCAAAACTTAATTATTTTACAAAATACAACTATTAGAGTTTTTTAGCACAAATAAATTTATGAAATTTAGTTATAAAGAAGAATAAAGTTTGAGATAAGGGTGAAACTGCCAAGAAAATGATGCTGGCATTGAAAACACCTGGCCCTAGTTTGATCCCTGGCCCTAGTTTGATCCCTGACCCTACACAATACTCCAATAATCCATGCACTTCCACAAGCCCAAGCAACAGTGTAGCGTCCTTCCACCCAAGTATCAAAGCATTTGGCCTAGTTGGCAAAGCATTGTCTGGAATTTCCATGAACTAACTACCTGAGTGCTGCTTGGAATCCCTCTCCCAATTAGGATGTAATATGAATTTTTTCTTTAGTTGATCAATTTTAATTGAGATTGTGTTCGCTAGTTTTTCTATTTGTTGAGAAAACCTTGGTACACAGAGCATAATTTTTGTTTTTAGGTGAACACTATTACCACACCATAATAATTTTGATGATGCCAAATCATGAAAACAACATCCCTCCAACATTGTGCATGGAATACTCCCTGCACCCATGCCAAACCCAGGCTGGTAACTTAAGTACATTGTCATTGTGTGTTGCATGTTCCCTTGCTTGTTTCTTTCTATACTACATAGATATGAGACTATTAAGAATTTGTCTATATCTTTCTAGTTTACTTTGCTTAATATATCAGTACATTCCAAGTATCAGAAACTACAATATTGCATCTTTTCTTATATCTAAGTAATAGTCTAATGTGTATATATCACAATTTCCTTATCTACTCAACTGTAGTTTAGATCTTGGGTTATTTCTGTATATGAAGTATTATAAACAGTGATACGATGAACACAAATATGTATATATTTTTTCTAAAAGACTATATAAAATATATGAAATAATGGCTATTCTGTTATGTCCACTTAAATGTAATTTGGCATTAAAAACAAACGTTAAAAATGAATGAATATTTCACATGCATTCTTTGTTAATTTGTTAATTAAAAAAGATGAAACAACATGAATAATGTTTTAAATATGAATTGCCTGATATTTTGTTCAGATATAAGAGGGAAAGCTAAGAACACAAAACTGGTACATTCAGTGTGAAGTAATTTACTGATTATTTTAGATACCAGTGGTATTCAAAAAATTGGACTTTGGGTTTAGTTCTAGATATTTAATACTTGGGATTATAATCCATGTCTCCATGTCTTTTTATGACAATGGACCCACTCATCTTGATAAACATTTATGAGTCAATGTATTTTAATCTATAAAATAGAAATAATGACAATAATTATTAATTAAGCCTTAAATGAATTAAGGTATATTTAACATAATTCTTAACACATAATGATATGTATATATCGGTTACATTATTATCCAACCGTTATAATTTATGTGTGTGACTATGTTTGCCTCTTGAATCACTACTTACTATTTGAGAAAAGCTATCAAAGTAAGTGGCTGTAAGTATTTGAATGAATGACTATACTTCTGTGGAATGTTACAAAGTATAACTCACTAATATTTTAAAATATAATTTAGCTTCTACCATTTGACTTTTTAAAAATTCTCAACAATGAATATATTGTTAGTAGAGTAAGTCATAAAACAGAATGTGTATATGAAGAAGATGCACATATATAATTTTATTTATACACAAAACATATTATGTATAAAAGCCTGTGAATATATGCACATAGTTAAAATGCTGCTTTGATTTAGAAAAAGGAAAAATTTATTCAAATATTTCTATTTTGTGGTATCATATCATGTTTTATACATTATGAATTCCTATACTATGCACTAGAGTAATATATAATTTATAAAATTAAGAAACCAAATTATCCCAGCTTTTTTGAGTATTCCTACTGCTTTTTTTCCTATTCTCAAATTGTGTTTTTTTGGACCTGGACTTTTAGTTCCTGTAATTGCCTTGCTTAATAATTATATGTATAGTGACTTACCTCTTCTCAATACCATGTACAAATATAGACTCTGACAATATACTTATAATTAACTTATCCTAAAGTGACCAATATATTCTGATTTATACATTCCTTTAACACTGAAAGAGTGATCATTCTATTCAAGAGTCTCAGTATCCAACCTGTATCTTTAGTAATTCCTTGCCTAAGATGAGTGTAAGGGAAAGATGTGCAAAAAAAACCTTTTTTTTTCTTTTAACAATAGTGTCTTGTTTGGAAATAATGACTTTCTCTTTTCACTATTTTATAACAAGTATGATATAGATGCATACTCTCCATCACATTAAAGTGTGTGGATGTTACTTTCCCTAGAACGACACAATCAAATAAAATATTTGGAAAACTGATTCCCTAAAAACCTTTACAAAAGTCATGCTTACTGCATATATACTGCATATATATATATATATATATATATATATATATATATATATATATATATATGGCAGATATATATGCATATGTAGACCCTGAAGTGCTGTGATTGATAGTAATAGAACGATCACATGATCACTTGACTTCCCGTAAATCATTGATAACTTCGAGCGGGCACCTGTAACATCTCAATATGTCCTTCACATGTGAGATAGCCCAAGGGCATCTGCCCATTCCAGGAACATAAATAGCCTCAAACCATTCCATCAAGTCATGGGAATGAGGTCTATAATTGTTAATGGTATTTGGCATGTCAAATACGACACGGGTAGCTTGCCAGGCTTTGCTGTGCAGGTGGGATAATCTTCTAGACACCTCAAGACTCGAGCATTTATTGATAAATGGCACGGCCAAGCTGGTCTGCTATCAGCTCTTCTGTTGGGTGGAATTCTGATGAGAGGGAATCTGGATGTGGAAAATGGTGGCCCTCATGGTGTGGGGGTTCCTTTGGCCTCTTGCGGGGCTCTGCTGGGGTGGCAGGCTAGGGCGAGAACCCGCCATCCCTTCTAGACGCCTCATGATCAGCTGGGCACAGGGAGAGCAAGTAGCAGCTCTACTCCGTGTGTGAGACTCTCTCATAATTGCTCATTCCCCATAAACTCTCCAGTTTGATGCAAATAGACAGATTTTTGAAGTGTACAAATGAGAAAAATCCTGAAAGGACCTAGTGCTAAAAAAAAAATTGAGTCTAAGATTAAACCACAACAACAGAGCCATCAGCGTGCCTGCACAGCCATGGATCTGGAGTCTCTGTCTTGTAGCTGTTGGCTGTGATGGCTGGAGCTCAGGGCCACACCCACAGGGCCACACCCACTGAGTCTGGAGGCTGAGGACTGTGTGGAGGCCCCCAATCCTTGCCCGAGTCCAGCAGATGTGGCTGCCTGCATGGCGAGCAGGCACTAGGAGCTATGTAGGACACGACCAGGCGCTGGCTGAGCCTTTTGCTTTTCATTATAAAAAGAAGGGAAGAAAAAAAATTCTGTCAAACATAAATGAAGCATTTTGTAAACTTGTATTCACTTTTTTAACATATCAAATAATTTCGCATAAATTTGAGTCCCAGAAAGCAAAATAAATGCACCATTGTGTTCCATGGCTGCTTCTTTGAAAAGTGTAATCACTTGATCACTTGAATCACGTTATTCATCGATTTGCTCGAGCGGGCGGGCTCCAGTAACATTTCCATTGGACCCTATCACGTGCCAATGTAGCCCAATGGCATCTGGTTGATTCAGGAATATGAAGAGCCTCAAACTGTTCCTTCAGGGTCTTAACAAGGAAGTCTGACCATCTTGTAGGTGGGCGGCCACGTGATCTTTTGACATCCCGTGGGATCCAGTCGGTAATGGCTCTAGTCCATCGGTTGTCTCCAAATCGCATTACATGTCCAGCCCATCTGATTTTAGAAGCCTTGGCAAACGAGACAGCGTCCCTGATTCTGGAATAGCATCGGAGGTCAGAACTCCGGATTCCTTCACTCACTTGAGTGAGACGTGATATTCCAATCATAGCTCTTTCAATTCCTCTCTGGGAGACCCGAATAGCATTCTCATCCTGCTTTCGTAGGGCCCAGGTCTCTGAGGCGTATGTTAATGCAGGGAGGATGGTGGAGTCAAAGAGATGTGCCCGGAGCCGGAGGTTCTTTGTCTTTTTAGCTATTTCTTCGATGCCTTTGAAGGCATTCCATGCTGCTCTCTTCCTCCTGGGCAGCTCAGGTGCTAGGTCGTTCATCATGTTGATTTCTCGACCTAGGTATACATAACTGCTGCATTCAGAGATGTTTGTTCCATTGAGAGTGAATGGGGCCTCTGGAACTAGTTCATTCTTCATAAACATAGTTTTCTTTAGATTCAGCTGTAGACCTATCTTTCCACATTCTCAGTGGAAGTCAGCCAGCATTTGTGCTGCTTGGCTAATGTTTGGTGTTATTAGAACAATGTCATCAGCGAAGCAGAGGTAGTGTAGTTGCCTACCATCTATCTTCACTCCCATTGCTTCCCATTCTAATTGTCACATGATGTTCTTGGGGGGTGGCGCTGAAGAGTTTTGGTGAAATGGTATCAACCTGCCGAACCCCTCTTTTGACATCAATGATCCCTTCTTCGTAGAATGGTGAGATCCTGGTGGTGAATCCATAATACAGCTCACAAAGGATCTTGATGTATTGGGTTTGAATGCCCTCTTTGGCTAGGGCTTCGATGACCGCTTCAGTCTCCACAAAATCAAAGGCTTTCTTTGAATCAATGAACGTCAGACAGAGCGGCATCTTGTATTCCCTAAAAAACCTCAATGAGCTTGGTTACTGTGTGGATATGGTCGATTGTGCTGAATCCTTTCCGGAAGCCAGTTTGCTCACATGTTTTTCCTTCATCTAGTGTTCTGCTAATCCTGTTCAGGATGACTCATGTAAACAGCTTGTAGATGACGGACAACAGGCAGATGGGGCGATAGTTGCCAATGTCGTGAATGTGTCCCTTCTTGAACAGTATAACTGTCCTGCTGGTTTACCATTGGGAGGGCACCTTGCATTCGGACAGGTAGCGTGTGAAGAGCCGAGCTAGTGTATTGATGAGTACCGACGGCAGATTCTTCAGGTGTTTGCGTCTGACTTTGTCTGGGCCTTCTATACCAATGAAATGGCATGTTGGATTTCAGAAGGGAGAATGTTGGGAATGACATATCCATGCTGTGGAATTTGGTATGTGTTCAGGTGTACGTGGTTATCAAAGAGATCTGAGAAGAAGTCATGAATAATCTTCTCCATTGCCTTTCTTGAAGATGTGATAGATCCATCAGAGCGTTGGAGGGCAGTCATCTTGGTCTTATAGTTGGCAAAAGGACAGGTGGGCTGTGCAAATGCTTTTCCCGGCTTCTGCTGCATCTTCTAGTATTTCTGCTCTTCTGTCTTTGAGGGCCTTCCTTTATCGCGTCTCTGCACCACTTTGCAAGCTTGGAAATTAGCATTTGGTCGCCTGAGGCTCGCGCCTTGCCTCGTTGGCAAATCAGCTCGAGAGTTTCTGAAGATACATACCCTTTTTGTGTCTTTCTGTCTCTCAGCACTTTTCGCACAATCATAGAGGTGCTGAACCAGTCAGTTGTATTCTTCATTAATGTCGTCAATGATGGTATCTTCCCATGTTGCTGCAATGGTGCCAAAGAGTTTCCAGTAGTGGTCATTCTGGGAGTTCTCTTCTTAAACTTTAAAGCCTTTTCTCCCCATTGTATGAAGAAGAATTTTGCATGAAGGAGATGGTGGTCCGATCCTGTTTGGAATTTGGGGATGACAGCAACCTCGGTCAGACAAACCGGACGATTGAAGATGATGTGGTCAATTTCATTTGTGGAACTGTCCACCAGGAGATTCCCATGTCCAACGTTTCGCTTCAGCCTTCTGGAACTGTGAGTTCCCATGAATGGTCTTGGTGGACATGATGAACTCAGATAGTCTCTCACCCTGTTCTCTCCATTCTAGGCCATGGGTCCCAAAGTGGAGTTCTTCAGCCGATCTTCTCAGCCCTATCTTGGCATTAAAATCACCGACTATGATCTTGTAGAATGTGTGATCTTTTTTTATAGAACTCTTCCAGTTCCATGTAGAATTTCTCAATTTCATCTTCTTTGTATGTGGATGTTGGTGCATAGACAACAAAGATAGAAATTGCTGGCAGTGGGCCACATCTCTTCAAGTATAATTGTCCTATCTGGTTTGTTAGGCAATCAAATGAATCAATGTTGACGGCCATGTTCGTGTTGACAAAAAAGTTATAACACTATAATAAATAGTGTGTTGATATACCAAAAATACAGTGTGCTTTGGAATATATAGAAAGGGACACCAAGTCAGTCATCACCAAACCAATTTTCAGAAGCAAAATATTTGGAATTGAAGGAGTTTTAATGATTCCTTTCATATGAATTTTCCTAAGTAACTTATTTAATAGTATAATATGAATGAGGTTAAGAGAGACAGTGAAGGTACAGACACATTTGCTATAATAAATTGGCTCAAACAATTATGGAAACTAAAAAACAAAAGATTCTCAATTGGCAGGCTGTAATCCCTAAGCATTAATGGCACAGTTTCAGCTAAATCCAAAGCACCGAGAAATGAGAGAGTTCGTGGTTCAAGTTCTAGTTCTGAGTGTAAGTCAAAAACTATAGAAAACTAATGCCCCAATTCAAAAGTAGAGATTATTTTCTTTAATCATGCCTTCACTGTTTGAATGAGTCACAATTACACTGGAAAGAGCAGTCTATTTAACTGTTGTATAATCAGAATGGAATATTTCCTTAAATATATCACTGATACACAGAAATTTTGTCAAATATTTGCTAACTCTATGGCCTAGGCTATTTTGGCATATAAAATTAGCCAATATAGTGACCTTATTTTTCAGACATCTGGTGGTTTTCAGTAGCTAATATACCCTGGTCAAGAGCAGAAGAAACTGAGAAACAGAATTTCTTATTTTAATACAGTTTCTGGTGCATATAACCAAGGAAGTTTTAGCAGTATTTTCTCTTTTGTACGCAGCTCTCCTTATCTACATGACTACTCATTATTTAGTGCTTTCCTATAGCCCAAATTACAAACTAAAGGTAATGTACTAAAGGTAATGTGCTATATTATTCTCATCACATAAGTTATAGTTTTCAAAATGTTTATTTCTAACTTTGGAATGCTCCATTCCCCATTTATAGAAAGATGGATATATATATACATATATATATGATGGATATATATACATATATATACATATATATGTATATATATATTACTCTAGATTCTACCTATAGTTTAATTCTTTTGTTGTATTTCCTCATCATAATAACCCTTATAGATAAGTACAACTATAGGTTGAGTCCTATGTCTCCTCCAAGCAAATTAGTGAGTTATTGGGTGATTTTGAGGACCATATTGATAATCAGCATTTGTATATACAATTTTATATATGTGCATAATAAAAATGCATAACATAACTGTTAATAAAATATTAGCTAAATATTGTATGATTTCATGTATAATTGGGTGTCTAGTACTAATTAAAATATGAAGGTGGGCCAGAGCTGTAGTCCAGCAGGTAAGGTGTTTGTTTTGCATGTGGTTAACCCAGGTTTGATTCCCAACATCACAAATGGCTCCCCAAGCACTGCCAGGAGTAATTCCCTGAGCACAGATCCAGGATTAATCCCTGAGCATTGCTGAGTGTGACCCCAAAAAGGAATAAATAAATAAATAAATAAATAAATAAATAAATAAATGGATGGATGGAGGGAGGAAGGGGGAGAGAGATGGACAGATAGACAGATAGAAAGACAGACAGACAGACAGACAGACAGGTAGATAGGTAGACAGACAGGTAGATAGATAGATAGATAGATAGATAGATAGATAGATAGATAGATAGATAGATAGATAGATAGATAGATAGATAGATAGATAGATAGATAGATAGATAGATAGATAGATAGATAGATAGATAGATAGATAGATAGATAGATAGATAGATAGATAGATAGATAGATAGATAGATAGATAGATAGATAGATAGATAGATAGATAGATAAACAGATGAATGAATGAATGAATGAATGAAGTATGGAGGAAGGAGTAGGAGTGATAGTACACTGGGTAGGCCATTTTCTTTACATTTGACTAGACTTGGCATTGATCCCTACTACCCCACATTGTTTTCTGAGATTATCAGGAGTGATCCCTGAGCACAGGTAGGAATAAACTATAAGCACTGCTGGATTTAGTCCCAAAACAAAAACAAAAAATATGAAAGAGAAGCTTTCTCATATCAAAGACTCATCCTCTGACACAAATAGAAGACAAAATAATCCTCGACACAAGCGGAGGACCCTTCTGCTTCTATCACATCTAGAACTACCAGAGCCAGATAATTAATTATCATTTTGATCATTTAGAAACCACATGTCATAACACAGATATAACTGATCAAATAATCTGCATTTGAGTTTACAACTAATTCTCTGCCATATCCCCAGAAGTCAGAAAGGGATGAACTTCTAATCTTCTAACTGCTTGGTTCTGTGGCAACCAATTGTAATGCATTTTAGGTTCTAATTAAAAGTGACATCATTAATATACTTAAAGCCACTTTTCATCACTTAGGAAATTGCAAGATATGTTATATATAGGAGATAAAAGTTCTTTCCTTGAAGCTGGATTATAGGACAAAGACCAACTATACGTTACTATTATAAAGTATAATGTCTATAAGTTTATATAAATTCATTTATGCTTTGGCAATCTGAATCTGGTCACTTAATTAGAGCAATTTAGCCACAAATATTCAATCATAAATTAAAATGAGTGATCTCTGATACCATGTAGACAAGTGCAGGTTTTCAATAAGATTTGATTTTGGTGAAATCAATAACTTGAATTATGAGAATATATTTGTATGTATAGGTCTGTAAGGAGCCATGCACTAACTTACAGAAACTGAAACTGAAAATCATCGAAAATGAGTAATTTTGAAATAAGTAGTTCAAAAGATGGGATAAAAAAAGTACATATATAGATATGTATATATACATACATATGCAAATATACGTATAGTGAATTTGTGTCACAATATTATTTGAGTTATGCATAATCATCAGAGACTTAATGAGAGATTTTTAGATCTATGCATTCAGTAAACATTTGCTCCACAGTACATAGGACATGAGAACACGAGTCTTTCCCTAAACACTCAGGAGCCTTTTATAGTATTTTATATTACTCTGCTGAATAACATTTAATGTTATCATATAAACCATAGCCCAAAACATGAACAAGCTTCTTTTAACCAACATTAATTTAATTTAAAACTAATAACTTATTTATCTGTGCTACCCTCTCATTATATAAGAACCTGAGAGATTTACTGTCCAGTAGGATGTTTTCATGAATATGTATATTATATACATGCTTCACAGGTTCCTGAATTACTAGAACTTCCTATCTAGTTTCAGACATCAACATTAAAAATCTGGCCAATGCTAAAATTATTAAGATGAGACACAGTTGAAATGTGATCTGAGTACAGTATTGAAGTTTAGATGGAAAGGAAAATTGCTAGACCTCATTCTCATGAGCTGATGGAATGGTTTGAGTCTCTTTACATTCCTGGAGCAGGATGATGCCCTTGGGCTATCTTGCATGTGACAGGACATATTGAGATGTTACTGGTGCCCCTCAATGATATATGGGAAGACAGTGATACAGTGATATACAATGTCTTATAACTTATCTCAAAAAATAAAAGTGATACGTACTTGGTAGCAGTATTTGATATTTCTAAAAAAAGTAAAGAAAAGCTAAAAGCAAATTTAGAACCTATAAAAACTCTTTCCTCGTGATTTACACTTACTATGAGTTCTCTTTCTTGAAAACAATGCTGTCAAGTAGAATTTCCAATAGATGCACTTTAAAAATTGCCATGGATGATGACTTTCTATAAAATAATAAATGCCAAGAAGATGATAGATTCATAAAAAGCCGTAAGAGCAAATGGTAACAAATGCCATTTAGCTGAGATGATTCAGAGTCAAGACCACCAGACTGTAACAGGTGGCTACTTTTAAGTACAGATGCTAAATGTCTTACCTGCAGATGGTTCATCAGTAGAACATGTAGAAAAAACATCTTAATTATATATTATGAAGTCTTTTCATAAAAAATTAAAAGATATGCATTCATTATGCTTGTTTGAGTTATATCACTGAGTACAGATGCTGTTATGAGTTAGCTGGTGCTTTAATCAAAACAAGTATCGGTGGATCAATTTAATGATATAAAAGTTCTGTCTTAAGGTTGGAAAGTTTTTGGCAAGGCAAATTTCTTGAAGTTTTTTGATTTATGCATCAAAGAGTAGTCCATTTAACCAGAATTTCTTATTGATATGTTTAAATAGATACTCAGCTAGTCATCCTTAGAAGCATGCAAAGCTCTTAGAAATGCTTCTAGAAGAATTATTTCACCGTAAGTCTAAACTGGAAATTTCACTTTACTTTTTTTAATGAATCATCATGATAAACAGTTACAGAGCTGTTCATGTCGGGTATCAGGTATACAATGATCCAACACCCATACCTCCACCAGTGTACCTTTCCTACCACCAATGTCCCCAGTTTCCCTCCAGCTATCCCTCCTGCCTGCCTGTGACTTGGGCATGCCTCTCTCTTTCTCTCTAATCTCTTTCCCTGCTTTCTGGGCATTATGGTTTGCAATACAGATACTGAGAGGTTATCATGTTTGTTCCTTTACTTATTTTCAGCTCGCAGTTCTTATCTTATCCAGAGTTATCATTTCCAACTATCTTTGTCATAGTGGTCCCTTCTCTATCCCAATGGCCTTTTCCCCAGCATTTGAGGCAGGTTTCCAATCATGGACCAGTCCTCCTGGACCTTGTTTCTATTGACCTTGGGTATTAGACACATTATGTTTTTATATCTCAAAAAATAAGTACAATCATTTTATGTTGTTCCTCTCCTTCTGACTCATTTCACTCAGCATATTTTCCATGTCCATCCATTCATAAATGAATTTCATAGCTTCAGTTTTCCTAAAAGCTATGTATCATTCCATTGTGACAATGTACCATAGATTCTTTAGAAATTTTAATTGTTTTAATGAAATTTTAAAATATTGTGCTGTTTTTTAAAAAACTGTAGGGTTATTTATATGGCATCCTTTATTACTGACGTTGATTTTTTGTTTTATACTGATTGGTCCATTTAATATGCACACTGTTAGATAGACTTATATGTTGTAAATATTGTGGAATAGCCAGTTCATCTCAAAATGAAGATTTAGTTCAGTTTTGCATATTTTAAATGTTTAGGGAGCTGAAGAAATATTATAGCTGGTAGGGCACTTGCCTGGCACATCGCCAATCAGGGTTTAAATCCTAAGATACCATATGGTCACCCAAGCACTATCTTGATTGAACCCTGACTGCAGAACCATGTATAAGCTCTGAGCACTGCTGAGTGTGGTCACAAAAAAAAAAAATAAAATAAAATAATAAAATAAAATGTTTCAGATTTTGAATGTGATTCTCTTCAGAGACCATTTTGTTAGCATTTTAGTCCCAGTATATCGTCTTGGAATGTATATGCCCTCAGGAGATATGCATAATGTATTTCTCAAATAATTATTTCTATTAGCTGGTATACTCATACCTCAGCCTTCATAATCAAAATAAATTCAAAATCAACCGAGAGCAAGTGTTAAATGCTTAGGCTTATGGATTACTTGAAAAATTGATAGCAAAACCAATGCAATGCTAACATTTAGAGAGTAGATTTTAACCTAGTTTAAATACATAAAAGTGCCACATAAATGCAAGATTTACAATGTTTGGTTTTGACATAAAATCAAATCCCCGGAACTTCCTTAGAACATAGAACAAGTTGATTTCGAAGCAAGAGGTCCAGATTTAATCCTGCCAGTGCAAACACCTGGCTGTTATTATAATGGAAGCTATTTTTTTAAATCATTCTCTTTTAATTAAAATGTGAAAGCAAACAAAACCCTCCCTTAACATTAGTATTATACAAATGAAATGGTCATGAAAAATAAAAGGTGCTTTTACTATTTTGAGCTAAAAATGGAAAGTGTGATTCCTCCAACCTTCTCCATATCTCATTTCCACCTCTAAGCAGTACCACTATAAACTGTCTTGTATATCCTCCATATCTTTTATGCAAAAAACAATTGCATATATTTACATATATCTACATATATTTATATTTTCCTTACATAGAGCAGCATAGAGCAGGATGCTTTACCAGGAGGAATCTGGTGCATGCCAGATTTTCAGTTTGTTGTTTTTATTCTTATTTGGCAAGAAAAGTATCAGTTAGTTTTATATTGTTTTATACATATAATAAGCTAAATCCTTACAAGTAATAGATAAATGTCCAGTTTGGTATCTTATTTTTCAAGGAGTGGGCTATCAGAAGACATCTGAGGATTATAATAGCTACCCTACCACCTGGCATTCATCGAAAAACATTGGTGTTCTAGATCCTTGAGATTAAAAAAATCTATGAAATTTGTCAAACACAGAGCTAAAACATAATGATTTTAATATGAGCAAATAATGTATAGCAATGTTCAGGAAAAAGGCTTGCTTCTGAGGCTGAAGGCCCAGATTAGATGTGGACATATCTGTAGGAAAATATGAAATCTTCTGGGTCTATAGCAGATAGACATCTGTGGACATATCTGTCATAGACCAACTTTTTTTTTTGAACATGAATTGAATCTTTTCTTTTGGTGGTGGGTACAGGGAGTAGGTACACTTGGCTGTTACTGGGGCTTACTCCTGGCTCGGTATTCAGGGAGCACACCTGGTGGGCCTAGGGTACAGCATGGGGTTCTGAGAATCAAACATAATTCAGCTGAACGTTAAGGCAACCTTACTACATTACTACTGCAGCCCTGAATCATACATGTCCAGTATTTAAGCAAATGATAGCACTAAAGTTAATGAACTCATGCTTGTATCATTATTCTATTTAAACTGAATTAACTCAAGTGTTATTTTGCTTGTTAGTTCATGTTCTTTGTTAACTCAACAGTTAAGTACTTTTCTTTGACTTGTTGAGACAGTTCAGATTTGCCACAATAAAGTTTCTCAAAGCAATTAATGATATAACTCTAGGACTACATTTATCTGAATAAGACTCCTAGTGAGGGCATGGATTTTGCCATTTCAACCACTTTTTAATATTCAGGACAGCCATTTTATCCTTCTCTCCCTTTTGCTTATTATTCCTGGGAGAGGTAGCAGAACCTAATCCTTTTCTTAGAACTATCCAGAAGGCTCAAAACAAGATTAATAGTAGATTACTTTGGACATTGTACTCAAAGTATGTTCATCTTTTAGATATTTACCAGTGAAAATCAATCTTTACTGATCAGGAGGAATTCCTTACTCATCCTGGATTGTGGCCTTCACATATTCTGTTGTATCCTGGAGTTCAATCTCATGAATGATTGTGTTCCCCAGGAGAATTTTCACAGAAATATGTGTCTTGGCTGTAATCCCAGTGCAGATGGCTGATCCTAATGTAAGCAACTCAAATATTCTTAGAATTTCAAGTGAGGAAGAACAGAAAGCAGCAGAGGTATTTCGAAGATATAATCTTGTCTTTATACTAACAGGATATGTGGGTGGATGCACAATTAACAGTGTAAATAAAATAAGATTTTGAAATTGCTGTTCACATGCACAACATTCTGTTGTGAACATAAGTTACAGGGATCTGTGGCTGGAATCACAGAAGAGCGGTAGGGTAATGCCTTGGACGTGGCCAACCTGGATTGGGTCACCAATGCCCCATATAGTCGCCTGAGAATCACCAAGAGTGAACCCTGAGCACAGTCAAGAGTGAGCCCCCAAGTGTGCTGAGTGTGGCCAAAACTCTCCAGTCTCAAGAAAGAATAAAGATCTATACATTATGACCTATTATTGGCATATATGCTGCTCAAGACCATGTGCTTCTTGAGGCCACTGGCTGAGCATATAAGGTGCCCAAAAAACATATGTCACCCTAGGCCTCCCCCTCTTGAGAAATGTACTTTCATGCTTTCATACCTAATGCTGGGATGCATGTATTGTGGCGCTCTTTCTCTTGAGCTTATTACTCTCTCATTGTCTCTCCCTCCTTCCCCATGAACCTCCAAATAAAATCTGTTTGTTTAAAATAATTAAATTATCTTAGCTGCATTTAAAAGTTAAAATTTATGTCCATGGTTGTAGGACTTTGAATCATAGTATAATCAAACCACATTTCAAATATTGTTGCTATCTTCTATCAGTACAAGCATTACTTACATCTTTATTCTCAGCTCCTGGGTAATATTCATGTTTTATACAAATATGATCAATCTCTTCTAAAATTCCTAATTATCATTAAGTCACTGTCCGTTCTTTGCAAATACAAATAATATAGTAATGACCACCACAATGTTTACATCAATGCTTATTAACCCAAATATTAAATTTTAATTCTAAGGAATTAAATCATTGGGCAAAAAGATACATTTTCTATGAGACATATTGCCCAACGACCCCACATGGTTTTGTCAGTTTATATACTCTTCTATCCAAGTCAGAATTTCTTTGTCAGGATAGTGACATGTTGCATATATGTGTTCAAAGTTCTGGATAAAGTTTATTAAGGAGAGTACTACATATAATAGAACAACTTCATTGAGGGAGGTGGTTCAAAGGGAAGGAATGTATATCTTGCATTCATGAGAACCCAGCTCAAACCCCCTGACATCACATGTACCCTAACATCAAATGCTTCCCCACCTTTAGTGCGGCTCTGGTAACCCTCAACAATGATAAGAATGATCAAACTCTATTTTCTTTATTTATAATATTACCATGGAATATAGTTATATTTATGTTAACATCAATAGTACTGATATACAAAAATACAAAAAAAAATAATCAAAACAAAAAAAGGGGCCGGAGCGATAGTCCAGAGGGTAGGGTGTTTGCCTTGCACGTGGCTGGCCTGTGCCGGCCCAGGTTCGATCCCCGGCATCCCATATGGTCTCCAAGCACCGCCAGGAGTGATTCCTAAGTGCAGATCCAGGAGTAACCCCTGAGCATTGCCAGGTGTGACCCAAAAAGCAAATATTTATATATATATATATATATATATATACACACACCCATGTCTGAATACACCAAGACACTCCGCAACTGTTCTTATGTCCAATACACAATTTAAGTCGAATCTTTATATATTGTGAAGTTATTAAATGAACAATTTCTCCTTAGGTACCTGTCTTTGAAGGGCAAATTTATCCTCAAAAATATATTTTCTTATTAAAGTAGTTGCCAATTTTATTTTGAGCACCTTGCACTCACAATTTTACATACACAAATAAAAGGAGCTACATGGTGTATCTGCTGATTTACACCTTTGTTTAAGAAAACCACTTCAAATTATCTGAAGGTGTTGGCCCAGTTTCACTTGCACTCACCTCTTCTCTTCTACAGCCCCTGTACACAGTCATATTCATGCTGTTCACACTTTCTCATTTGTAGCATCTCAAGTTAATCCTGGCAATATGTTTACTTCTCAAATAAATGAATAAATAGGGAGGCATATGAGGTGCTGGCATCACCAAAATATACTATTTGGGGAGGTTATATATTTCCTGAGACCATGTAATTAAAATAAGTGGGCAGTTTTAGAAAACTTTTCTGATGGAAGTTTTATTCTTTAGGTAAAATTTGGGAAACATTACCTTTCTTCTAACAAATTTAGCAGATCAGATTCAGCTGAATAGGGCTCCCTCACTGGCCATATCAGAAACTTTCTTTTTCTATCTAGAACATTGCCCCTTTCATTTTATGGTAATAAAAAGGAAGAAAAGGTAGCTATTGTTTGGGTAAAGAGTACACACATGAAATATTGGTAATGTATTACTAGGCTTGCTGTTTAAAAAAAAATTAACCTGGGGGCCAGAGCAATAGTCCAGTGGGTAGGGTTTTCCTTACATGTGGCCGACCTGGTTTTGATCCCGAACATCCCATATGGTCCCCTGAGCACTGCCAGGAGTAATTTCTGAGTGGAGAGTCAGGAGTAACCCTGAGCATTGCCGGGTGTGACCCAGAAAAGCGAAAAAAAATCAACCTGGATTGAAGATTGTCGCCGCCGGGGTCCGCGACAGTGCCAGGAAGCTAGTTCCCTTCTACCTCTGAAGCCGGCGAGAAATGGATGAAAACTCAGGAATCTGATGCAGTTTTAAAGGGCTTTACTTATCACAGTTTCAGGCATACAAATCAGCAAAAGGAAAAGCCCGGTGCTTAGGATTCCAGGCTAGAACCCCAGCCACGTGTAGGCCAAGATGGCGGCCACCACGTGTAAAGGCTTTGTAAAAAGGGGAAGACAAGACTTCCAAGAAGGGTGAGCGCTCACAAAGGGAGAGCCCACAAAGAAGCGCACGAGAGAGGAAACCGGCTCCTTTATACCCCTGCAACTCAGTCCTTCCTCCCACTGTTATGGAAAGCAGGGAGGGTCAAATGCCCTTAGGTAATCCCTCCCTGCACCTCACCTAGGCCCTTTAGTATCCTAATGTTTTGAGCCAAGATCTGCCTGGGAATGCCTTTATAGGGTAGAGAAGGGGGTTTCTGAGATGGCATGTCTCTGTACCAAAGACTAATACTAATGCCAGTTAAATATTTCTCCAAGCCTTCACAAGTCTCTTCTACTTCATTGTAGTTTTATATTTTAGTTGCCTTTGAGCAGATGCAGCGGCCCTTAGGAGTCCTGCAACAGAAGATCACTTCACTTCTAACTTTTGACTTGAAGTTTTTGGTATTGTTATATATGGCTATATATCACTTAATCACTTGAATCCCGTTATTCATCGATTTGCTCAAGCGGGAGCCAGTAACATTTACATTGGACCCTATCACTTGCCAATGTAGCCCAATGGC
Source organism: Cryptotis parvus (assembly GCA_021461705.1). Taxonomy (NCBI): domain Eukaryota; kingdom Metazoa; phylum Chordata; class Mammalia; order Eulipotyphla; family Soricidae; genus Cryptotis; species Cryptotis parvus. The sequence continues at coordinate 42,159 of JAJIBD010005619.1, read as the reverse complement.
ATCTGGTTGATTAAGGAATATGAAGAGCCTCAAACCATTCCTTCAGGGTCTTGATAAGGAAGTCTGACCATATTGTAGGTGGGCTGCCACGTGATCTTTTGACATCCCGTGGGATCCAGTCGGTAATGGCTCTAGTCCAGCGGTTGTCTCCAAATCGCACTACATGTCCAGCCCATCTGATTTTCGATGCCTTGGCAAACGAGACAGCATCTCTGATTCTGGAATATCGACGGAGGTCAGAATTCGGATTCCTTCTCTCACTTGAGTGAGGAGTGATATTCCAAGCATAGCTCTTTCGATTCCTCTCAGGGAGACACAAATAGCATTCTCATCCTGCTTTCATAGGGCCCAGGTCTCTGAGGCATATGTTAACGCAGGGAGAATGGTGGAGTCAAAGAGATGAGCGATAGCCCAGCGGGTAGGGCGTTTGCCTTATGCACGGCCGGCCCATGCCGGCCTGGGTTCGATCCCCGACATCCCATATGGTCTCCCGAGCACCGCCAGGAGTAATTCCTGAATACAGAGCCAGGAGTAACACCTGAGCATCGCCGGGTGTGAGCCAAAAAGCAAAAAAAAAAAAAAAGAAGAGATATGCCTGGAGCCGGAGGTTCTTTGTCTTTTTAGCTATTTCTTCAATGCCTTTGAAGGCATTCCATGCCGCTCTCTTCCTCCTGCGCAGACATCGGCAGCTATCACCGACATCTGTCATGTATTCACAACATCGGCAACTATCGCCCCATCTGCCTGTTGTCTGTCATCTAAAAGCTGTTTACATGAGTCATCCTGAACAGGATTGGCAGAAAACTAAATGAAGGACAACCATGCGAGCAAGCTGGCTTCCGGAAAGGATTCAGCACAATCGACCATATCCACACAGTAACCAAGCTCATTGAGGTTTGTAGGGAGTACAAGATGCCACTCTGTCTCACATTCATTGATTTAATGAAAGCCTTTGATTCTGTGGAGACTGAAGCATTCATCAAAGTCCTAGCCAAACAGGGCATTCAAACCCAATACATCAAGATTTTTCGTGAGCTGTATTACGGATTCACCACCAGGATCTCACCATTCTACAAAGAAGTGATCATTGATGTCAAAAGAGGGTTTCGGCAGGGTGATACCATTTCACCAAAACTCTTCAGCACCACCCTCGAGAACATCATGCGACAATTAGAATGGAAGGAATGGGAGTGAAGATAGATGGTCAACAACCACACCACCTCTGCTTCTCTGATGACAGCGTTCTAATAGCACCAAACATTAGCCAAGTGGCACAAATGCTGGCTGACTTCGACCAAGAATGTGGAAAGATAGGTCTAACAGCTGAATCTAAAGAAAACTATGTTTATGAAAAATGAACTAGTTCCAGAGGCCCCATTCACTCTCAATGGAACAAACATCTCTGAATGCAGCAATTATATGTACCTAGGTCGAGAAGTCAACATGATGAATGACCTATAACCTGAGCTGCGCAGGAGGAAGAGAGCAGCATGGCTATATATAATGATATTTATTGTATAATGATAATGATCCCTTGATCACTTGACTTTCCATGATCATTGTTTACTCAAGCAGGCACCAGTAACATCTCAATATGTCCTGTCATATACAAGATAGTCCAAGGGCATCTGCCCACTCCAGGATCATAAAGAGCCTCAAGCCATTCTGTCAAGTCATGGGAATGAGGTCTATAATTGTTACTGGTATTTGGCATGTCAAATATGACACGGCTAGCTTGCCAGGTTTTGCTGTGTGGGTGGGTGGGAAAATCTTCTAGTCACCTCAAGATTCTAGCATTTTTGATGAACCGCAGCCAAGTCGGGATGCTATCAGCTCTTCTGCTGGGTGGAGTTCTGACGAGAGGGAAGTCCAGAATGGAAAATGGCGGCCCTCATGGTGTGGGGGGGTTCCTCTGGCTTCTTGCGAGGCTCTGCTGGGGTGGCAGGCTAGGACTAGAACCCACCATACCTCCTCTACGCCTCATGATCAGTTGGGCACAGGGATAACAATTAGCAGCTCTGCCCCATGTGTGTGAGTCTCTGGATCAGCATACCTGGTTTGGGCTTGGAAAAACTGCTGCTGGGTGGGTCAGTGATGAGCCGGGCTGCAATCAACTTTTCTGCTGGGTGGAGTTCTGATGAGAGAGATGTCCGGATGTGGAAAATGATGGCCCTCATGGTGTGGGGGTTCCTCTGGCTTCTTGTGAGGCTTTGTTGGGGTGGTGGGCTAGGGCTAGAACCCACCATCCCTCCCGGACGCCTCGTGATCAGCTGGGTTCAGGGAGACAATTAGCAGCCATGCTCTGTGTGTGTCAGTCTCTCATAATTCCTCATTCCCCATAAACTCTCCAGTTTGATGCAAATAGAATGATCTTTAAAGTGTACGAATGAGAAAGATCCTAAAAGGACCTGGTGCTAAAACACATTGAGTCTAAGATTAAACCGCGGTGGTGGTTTGATGAACTTATTAACATTAATGATAACGATATCATTATCATTACAATTACAATGATAGCTGTCATTATATGTACTACTATTGAACATAGGTCCTAGTGTTCGCGATGCGGGGCGGAGCCATGCTGGCTGGACTTGGAGCAGGGATTTGGGCTCCTCCTCCCATTCCTCTACCTCCATATCAGAGGGAATAGCTGCAAGCTCCCAGACATCACAGCTAGCAACCGGAAGAGAAACACTCCAGACCCACAGCTGCAGCAGCCCATGGCCTTCCAGAGGATGGTAAAAAGGATTGACCAGCCCCTGGCAGAGTCCAACATAGCTCCTAGGGTTTGCTGAGATGTGCGGGGGATGGCACACTGGCCGGACTTGGAACGGGATTTGGGTTCCTCTTCCCATTCTGCCACCTCCATGTTAGAGGGCGTAGCTGCGAGCTCCCAGCCACCATACCCAGCAACTGGAAGAGAGACACTCCAGACCCCAGCTGTGCTTGTGCTCAGCCGCTCTGCAGCCATGTGACAGTCCTAGACAATAATGGAAGTTAGGACCAGATCCTTCCCAGGATCTTTCACATTTATACACTGTAATGGTCATTGTCCCACACAGCAGAGCCTGGCAAGCTACCTGTGTCGTATTTGATATGCAAAAAACCAGTAACACTTATATTCCTCATTCCCATGACCTGAATGATTGGTTTGAGGCTCTATGTGTTCCTGGAGCAAGCAGATGCCCTTGAACTGCACTAGTATGTGACAGGACATATGGAGATGTTACTGGTGCCCGTTTGAGCAAATCGATGAACAACGGGAAGACAGTGATACAAGTGATACTACTGAACAATATACTCATTGCTCTATTAGATATTTGAAGCCTTCTTGCTAGCATTTGAATTGCTGCATAATAAATACTATGTCAAGGATGTGAGAAATTTATTTCAGACAAACTTTGGGCATGGGATATTTATTGAGATAGAGAAGTTTCCTGTTTATTTTATGGAATTGAAGGCATGAAACTTGTGAACCCTTAATGCAGTTTTTACATAGTGATAAACATATGAATCAAATAAAATATAATAGCTTGAAAAAGGTTATGTAGGGAGAAGGCAAAAATATCAGAGCAGAGAGTGAAGTTATCTTTAATAAGGTATACTTGGGGCTAGAGAGATAGTACTACAAGTAGGGAGCTTGTCCTGAACTTGACCAACCTGGGTTCTATCTGTAGCAGAGCCAGGAGTAAACCCTGAGAATCATTGGGTGTAGTTACAAAACAAAACAAAACAAAAAATTATTATTAAGTTAATAATATAGCAATAATCATATGAAAAACATAACAAAATAAACACCAAGAATAAACAGCCAGCTATCTGGGAATTTGCTTGTTGTATGTAAGGGAAAGTTTTTTAAGTGGTCAATTTAATTGGAATATGGTAATCAGGGGTGAAAGAGAGATAGCAAGATTTATGAACAAACAAGATTGTGACTATCAGCTAGAACAAACTAGCAGCACTCTAACTTGCTTTTATGCCTTTAAAACTTTCATCCCACATTCCCCTTGAATATTATAAAAGCTTTCTAATTTTGGGGGTTTATCAGAACTATTTATTTTAGAGTGGGTTTAATTAAATGAAAGTTTGGTGCCAAACTTTCTATGATAACAAATTTCTATGATAACAGAAATTTTATTTATCTTAGAATTTCTTATGAAGCCAAAGAATACTATATCTCAAAAAATCTATAAAATGTTAAAAAAAATTTATGATGTGTTTTTTTTCTCTAAAGTGATCATAAGGAAAAATGAACAGACACATCGCTCCACTCTTCACAGTATGGGCATTGTTAGTGAGAGAGACAGGAGACTGAAATGGGAAGTTATTGTCAAATGTTATCCAATGTGAAAAGTTATACTAACTTCAGTCAAAATATGTTCCTTTGAGGTAGACTTGAGTCAATAAATTATGTATGGTCTTTTGAACTCAAACTTTCTTGATTCTTTCAGGGCCCAAGTGTGTAGAGTAGTAAATTTGAGATAGAATATTGTCAGTTCTCTGTCCTATTGTACTGAGTACATGTCACAATTAACACCATACTATAAGTGTTATATGTTGTTATTAATTATATCCAACTGGTTGCATATGAGAAAATATTTTCCTTGCCAAAATAGATATGCAAATCAAAATACCCATGAACGTTGAGTAAAATTATAAAGTTATGAAGTCAAAATAACTACCTAGTGTTCATTGGAAGTTCTTTACACAATATGTACATACTCTAGAAAGGTTGATGCCTTTATCTGTGTACATGTAACCTGGAGTGAGTTAAACAACTCTTCATATAGGTGTTAGAAAGATGATAGTTCTATGAACCAATGTCATTCTTTGTTTTATACTTGATGGCTATTATTGTTATCACAAAATCTTTCTCTCTCGTACTGATTTTAAATTAAAAATATAACAACATTCAACTAATAAGAGATGAAAAGCACTCAAATGCTGTTCTATTGGCTTCATATAAGCTGTGGAAATGGATAATATCTGAGTGAGTTTCTTCTGATTTGTTAGGCTAGCCAGGATGATTACCATGGCAATGGGTTGTAAAGTTCTTGAGTGCAGCAAAAGAAGACAAACATCAGACCACTGACCTTCAAACTAAAGTCCTATTTGATAAAGGAAGCATTTCAATTGTTAGCAAAATAAATCACTCACTCTATCTTTTAATGACTTGAACTACAAGATTGCATTACAAAGAGACATATCGAGAGATTTAAATTTGATGTCACTTTTGCTGACTACTGTGCTTTTAAAGGAGTAGCATTTAATAATGAAAATAATGTCAATATTAGGCAAGGAAGATGTCTATTACTAGAGCACATGTCTAGCACACATAAGAACTGAACTCAATATCCTACACTGCATAGACAACCAAGAGCCACTCAGTATAATCAGGTAATCCAAACACCACTGGATGTGATCCTAGTGATATGTCGAACTTATGTCAGCCTGAACTCTTCCATGAGTAACTCCTGAGGCCACAGAGCAGTACCAGATGCCATCCTTATATTACAATAATTGCAAATAGAGCTGGAGAGATAGTACAGCAGGTAAAGCAATAGCCTTGCCTAGCTCACCTAAGCTCAGTTTCTCCTCTCTGGCATCCCATATGGTCACCCTAGATCTCCAGAAGTTATTCCTGACTACAGAGCTGGGACTAACCCCTGAGCACTGCTGTGTGTAGCGCCCCCAAAAAATTATATATCTTAGCTATATCTATGTGTGTATACACTCACACATATAAACGTATCTATATGTATGTATATATACACACATATGTACAAATATACATATATCTCAGTCATCATTTCCCTATTTTTTACTATAATAAATATTTTAAATTTTATGATTAAGTATGATATGTTATAGGGTGAAATATTTTAGTCTGATCATATAAACTAGTTATCTCAACAAAAGGCTTAAAATAATTTTAAATGTTCTTTTTTGAAATATATTTTCTGACCAGAGGTGACCCCAGCTGACCCCAACATCACATGCTCCCCAAGCATCTACAGGTAGCTTTTTGTATGTGTCCTAGTACCCAGTTCCTCAGATGTGTTTGGTAATTTATTTAACAACTGAAGCAGTTACAAGTTTGCTGCTGGTTGCAGCTTTTGTTCGGGTTTCCCTTCTTGTGCACAATATCCTGGTCTTTATTTCCTGTGAAAGGTGTCCCAGTCTGAAGTTCACTTCTTGGTTCACTGAGACTTGTGACTAGCCTCAATGTCTTTACCCCACTGTGCTTTCATTCCTTTGTTCCTTTATCTTTTCCTTTGTCAAACACATTCGTGAGAACTGCTGGTTTTTGTTTTATTTGTTTTTGTCTTCTGCCTACCACAAGTTTAGGGCCACTAAGCTAATATTTCTTTCTGCCTTTGAAGACAGGATGCTGGTGAAGGTCAAACAGGAATTTTCTGTTTTGTGTGCTCTTATATGCCTTATCCCCTGTCCTGAGTTTCTCGATGTCTCACTGTCACTGTATCACTGTCTTCCCGCTCATCATCGATTTGCCTGAGCGGGCCCCCAGTAACATCTCCATATGTCCTGTCTCATGCTAGTAGAGCCCAAGGCATCTGCTTGCTCCAGGAACATAAAGAGCCTCAATCCATTCCGGAATGAGGTCTATAATTGTTACTGGTATTTGGCATATATACAAATACAACACGGGTAGCTTGCCAGGCTCTGCCCGCAGGTAGCATACTCTTGTAGGCATCTCTAAGTCCAGCATTTATTGATGAACCGCGCGCCGCTGATAGGCTGGTCTGCTGGGTGGAGGTCTGACGAGAGAGAAGTCCGGATGTGGAAAATGGAGGCCCTCATGGAGTGGGGGTCGTCTGGCTTGTTGCGAGGCTCTGCTGGGGTGGCGGGCCAGGGCTAGAACCCACCATCCCTCCCCGGCACCTCGTGAGCGGCTGGTCACAGGGGAGAGACAGTAGCAGCTCTGTCCCATGTCTGCGAGTCTCAGCATTTTTTTAAAAATATTTTATTGTACCACCGAGAGATATAAAATTACAAGATGTTCATGTTTGTTATACAGTCACACAGTTCCAGCACCCATCCCTCCACCCATGCCCATCTTCCACCACCAATGTCGACACTTCCCTCCCCACTCCCAATCCTGCCTTCAAGGCAGGTTCTTTATCTCCTCCTTTCTCTCCCCCTCCCCCACAACTCCCTTCCCTTTCTTATTGTGGATTTTAGTAAATACATTTAGAGGTTATCATGTGAATCTTTTTGACTATAGTCAAAACACAGTTCTCAGATGGCATCACTTTAAATGATTATCAGCAAACAGTTCCCTACTCTGTCTTACCTAGCCTATGACTCACGTGGTATACCGGATTTTGAGAAGAAGCCAGCGCATCATGGGTATAGGGTTGTGTCCACCTTTGAGTCCAGACTGAAAGATGACTGTGTTTGTGCTGTGCTGGCGAGGCTTTCTGACTTCTGGGAGCCTGTCAGAGGAGAGGCCACGGAGCAAAAAGCTGCCCCCACTCCAAGATACCCCATCAGTCTACCACAGGATGGTCAGGTAGACTCCGCCCTGCACCTAAATACCTGGTGTCCGGCCGAAATCCCCTACAGCAGTTCTGGGTGGGGTTGCCAAGCCTTTGTGGAGGGAGCCAAAGTGGGGGGAGATGGCGCGACTCCTGGTAGTCGCTGAGTCCCGCATCCCTGGGCTTGAACTCGGCTTCTCTCTTGGGTCGGGCTGTGTCCAGCTGTGGAGTACAGAGGATGACTGTGGTTGTATTGTACGAGGTTTTCTGACTTCTGGGACCCTGGGGGAGAACAGGCCAAAGAGCAAAAACCTGCCCCAAACAAGACGCCCCATCAGTAGACCTCAGGGCAGGCAGGCACACTCTGCCCTGCACCTGAATAATTTGTGTCTGGCCAAGAGCCCTAGCAGCAGTTCTGGGCAGGACTGCCAAGCCTTTGTGGATGGAGGCAAGGTGGGGGTGGTGGCCAGGTCCAGGCTCCATACAAAGCATGGTTGGTATAGTCATGGAGTCCCACATGCCTGGGCTTGAACTCCGCTTCAAACCTGGGTCAGGCTGTGTCCAGCTGTGGAATTCAGATATGAGAATGACTGTGGTTGTGATGTGCGACGTTTTCTGATCTGGGAGCCTGGCAGAGGACAGGCCAAGGAGCAAAAATCTATCCCCACTCCAGACACCCCATCAGTCTAGCACAACGGGCAGGCAGATTCCGCCCTTCACCTGAATACCTGGTGTCCGGCCAAGAGCCCCAGCAACAGTTCAGGGTGGGGTCACCAGGCCTTTGTGGGGGAAGCCAAGGTGCGGGAGGTAGCCCCAGTCCAGACTCCCTAAAATGGCTGCTTGGCTTAGTCACTGAAACCTAGGCTTGAACTCTCGCTTTCTCTCTTGAGTCGGCTGAGGAGTCTGGACTAGTGGGTGACTGTGGTTGTGATGCACATCGTTTCTGTTATCTGGAAGCCTGGCAGAGGAAAGGCCAAGGAGCAAAACTTGCCTCCACTCCAACAACCAATCAGTCCAGCACAGTGCAGGTGGGCAGAGACTCCGCCCTGCACCTGAATAAGTGGTGTGCAGTGGTGAGACGAAGAAGCAGTTCTGGGTGGAGCCAACAGGCCTTTGTGGAGGGAACTAAAGTGGGGGAAGATAGCTCCGTCCAGACTCCCTGGTAGGTGTAGTCACGAATCCCAAAGCCTATTTCTTAAAAAAATATTTTATACCACAGTTATATAAAAGATTACAAAATGTTTATGTTTTGAGTTTTGGTTCTAGAATGTTTCAACACCCATTCCTCCACACATGCCCATTTCCGTCAACAATGCCACCACCTCCCTTCAACCCCTGCAGCCTGCCTCCATATCACGTTGCTTATTTCCTTTCTCTCTCTCTATTCCATTTCTTACACAATGTGGATTGTAATGTACTGTAGAAAAAGACTGGTTCCATTAGTTTGATGTACCGCACAGCTACTTGCCATCAGCCAACTCGGGAGAACCAGATGTCAGATCTCCCCAGGGGATCTGAGTCTCTGCATGATGGCTGATCACCCAAAAGGCAGTTCGTTGGCAGGGTCACCAGATCTGCTGGACCAGCCAGAAAGGGGAATGGGGACCTCAGCTCCAACTCCAAGAACATCTGGTGACTTCCACCTCCGATAGCCACCACCTTGGCTTGAACTCAGCTTCACTGCTAAGCTCCTCTTCAGATCAGGGCCTCTGGTGGGTTCTGATGAGCTGTGGGGTCCAGACCACAAAATTGGCGGCTATTATGCTGAGCAGATCTCATCCGGCTGCTTCCGAGACCCTAGAGAGATGATGGGCCAACACACAAAACCAATCTTGCCTCCTGAGAGCCTCATGGTCAGCTGAGCTAGGGGGAGAGCCAGATGCTAGCTCTCCCCGTGCGTCTGAGTATCTGCATGATGGCTGATCGACCTAAGGCAGTTCGTTGGCAGGGTCACCAGAAATCCAGGACAGGCCAGAGAGGGGAATGGGGACCTCAGCTTCAACTCCAAGAACATCTGGTGACTTCCACCTCTGATAGCCACCAACCTTGGCTTTGAACTCGGCTTCACTGATAAGCTGGTCTTCAGATCAGGACCACTGGTGGGTTCTGATAAGCTGTGGGGTCCAGACCACAAAATTGGCGGCTATTATGCTGAGCAGATCTCATCCGTCTGCTTCCGAGACCCTAGAGAGGTGATGGGTCAACACCCAGAACCCATCTTGCCTCCTAGGAGCCTCATGGTCAGCTGAGCTAGGGGAGAGCCGGATGGTAGCTCCCCCCTGTGCGTCTGAGTATCTGCATGATGGCTGATCACCCAAAAGGCAGTTCGTTGGCAGGGTCACCAGATCTCCGGGACAGGTCAGAAAAGGGAATGGGGACCCCAGCTCCAAGTACATCTGGTGACTTCCACCTCCGACAGCCGCCAACCTTGGCTTGAACTCAGCTTCACTCTAAGCTGGTCTTCAGATCAGGGCCTCTTGCATGGGTTCTGATGAGTTGTAATGTCCAGACAACAAAAAAAGGTGCTATAATGGTTGAGTCTCATCCGGCTGGTTCAGAGGCCCTACAGAGGTGATGGGCCAACTTCCAAAACCCATCTTGCCTCCTGGGAGCCTCATGGTCAGCTGAGCTAGGGAGAGCCAGATGGCAGCTCTCCACTGTGTGTCTGAGTTCTGCATGATGGCTGATCGCCCTAAGGCAATTCTTTGGCAGGGTCACCAGATCTCCGGGACAGGCCAGAGAGGGGAATGGGGACCCCAGCTCCAACTCCAAGAACGTCTAGTGACTTCCACCTCCGACAGCCGCCAACCTTGGCTTGAACTCGGCTTCACTGATAAGCTGGTCTTCAGATCAGGGCCTCTTGCGTGGGTTCTGATGAGCTGTAGTGTCCAGACAAAAAAGGTGCTATAATGGCGAGTCTGTCTGATCTGGCTGGTTCAGAGGCCCTACAGAGGTGATGGGCCAACTCCCAAAACCCATCTTGCCTCCTGGGAGCCTCATGGTCAGCTGAGCTGTGGCGAGCCAAAAGGTAGCTCTCCCCTGTGCGTCTGAGTTCTGCATGATGGCTGATCGCCCTAAGGCAGTTCGTTGGCAGGGTCACCAGATCTCCGGGACAGGCCAGAAAGGGGAATGGGGACCCCAGCTCCAACTCCAAGAACGTCCGGTGACCTCCACCTCCAATAGCTGCCAACCATGGCTTGAACTTGGCTTCACTGATAAGCTTGTCTTCAGATCAGGGCCTCTTGGGTGGGTTCTGATGAGCTGTGGGGTCCAGACCTCGAAACTGGCAGCTATTATACTGAGCAGGTCTCAACCGGCTGCTTCCGAGGCCTTATAGAGGTGATGGGCCAACACCCAAAACCCATCTTGCCTCCAGGGAGCCTAATGGTCAGCTGAGCTAGGGGAAAGCAGGATGGTAGCTCTCCCCCATGCGTCTGAGTATCTGCATGATGGCTGATCGCCCTAAGGCAGTTTATTGGCAGGGTCACCATATCTCCGGGACAGGCCAGAGAGGGGGAATGGGGACCCCAGCTCCAACTCCAAGAACATCTGGTGACCTCCACCTCCGATAGCCGCCAACCTTGTCTCAGCATTTTTGTGCATGCAGGCAAGATTTTAAATGCCAACTGGATTTACTAGGTTACCTGGGACCCTACCTTTCTCCCTTAAGCAATGTTTCTTTTCTTTCTTTCTCTCTTCATTTTTTTTATTAATTTCACTATCACTATCACTATCCTCCCATTCATCATCTATTTGCTAGAGCGGGCACCAGTAACATCTCCATATGTCCTGTCTCATGCTAGTAGAACCCAAAGGCATCCGTTTAATTGAATCACCATAAGATAGATACAAGACTGTTCAATATTGGGTCTCTGTTGTGTTTGGCTAGCCTTAGGGTCCAGCACTTCCCCTAAGGCCCAACACTTCCCTCCACAAGGCCCTAAGGGGCGGGACCCAGAAATGTGCCACCGTGCCCATATGGTTACACCCAAAACAACTGTGCTTGTCCAAGCTAAGGTGAGGCAGAATGTGGCTGGTGTCTCACCTCTGACCACAGTAAAATGTAAATCAATGATTGTCACCTTGCAACTGTTACTTTGCAGATGCTAAATCTGTGATTGTTATCTGTTGCAATGACCCAGGATTTTGCAAATTCCATGTGATTTGTGCTTGTAACTCCTCCACCCAAATATTGTATAAAAGGCTTAAACTGTGTTCAGTAAAATGAGAACTACTATCCAGAACTCCCTGTTGCATCCTGTCTTTCCTTCTTTCCTGTCTCAGCAGCTGCAAGTCAGAGTTTCTCCCAAGTCCATCCCTCTCATTTTTCACAGGGATGAAGTCCAGAAAAATCTAGGTTTCCCTCATTCTTGCTGGGTCTGCTGGTCACGGCCTCTGACAGCTTTCAGTGCTTTAATATTCCAACATCCATTCCTTCATTAGTGTACATCCCCTCCCTCTTCTTGGGCATTTTTTCTTGCAATAAAGATACTGAAAGGTTATCATGCACATCTCTTTACCTACTTTCAGCACTCAGTTATTGTCCAGAGTGACCATTTCCAACTATTATTGTCTGTAATGAAGATGCTATGCTATTTCTATCAGGAAGATATGAAAGTAATTGTCCATCATGAATGAATCATTTAATCATTTGTGCAAACTTAAGATAAAGTCACCACTGAAAATGAAGGAAATACTCTTTTTAGAATTAAACACACTTTTTTACTTCTATAGGCCTGTTCACATTGTCCCCTTAAATTTTTCTAAATATCCCTATTATTAAGTTGCCTGTTTGTAGGATTTATGTGTTTCATTCAACATTTAAAAAAGCATATAGTTATACATACCACTAATTTTTAATTTATATACCTTAAAATATAAATACATACAGTTTGAAGGAAAAAGAAAGACCAAGGAAATGAGTATTGCATTTATTATATTCAGTCAACCTAAAGAAAATGAGTAAAATAAGAAAAAAATAGAGGGTGGCAGTCTCTAAATGTTACTTCATGACTGGATAATAAAACATACATTTTAATCACAAACCATTGCCTCAAATCAGGAACTAAAGCTGAGAAATTATGACGTTACTGAAATAATTTCTTATTCCTTTAACTGCAAGACTGAATTTCCCCAAACTCCAAGGTCACAAAATCTTCTGTAGGTTAATGAACACAACTCCAGTTGAATGCACAACATTGTCAGATTTCTTACATAAAAATTAAGATCCAGTTTTTTTTTAAGTTATAATTTAACAACTGTCATCAGAATTTCTTGGAGAACCAAAAAACTTCTGAAACACATTCAAAAACAGTGCCTTGTTTCAGGAAGTCATGACCTTCTGTTCATTTTTGTTTACTTGACATCATAAATTTGCATTTAAAATTGTCTGCAAAGTGATAAACATAATCAAAGTTATATCCAGAAATATATATACAGTAATTCACTGGTTTTTACTATTAAAAGCAGTGTAAGATTGATTTAGTTGGTGCTGAGGATATAAGGAGGGGCTAGAAAATGGTACAGCGGGTAGGATAGGGGCACATGTCCTGCTGGAGGCTGACCTATGCTCCATTAGTGGAATTCCATATGGTCCTCTGAGCCCGTGCAGGAGTGATCCCTGACCTTTGGGCCAAGAGTGAACCCTGAGAACAGCTGTGTGTGGAGCAGAAAACCAAAGGATATGAGGGAATAGATTTTTTAATCAGTCTCAATATATTGACACACCAATAGTTAGGGGAAATTCCATATTTAATACACTATTGATGTATTTTTTGCCTACACTTTTAAAAAATTATTTGAAAATTTAGCAAAAGGTCTCAAAACCTCAAGTTATGAAATATCAACCGATGTAGCCAATAAAGTTAGCGGGAAAAAAACACAATATAAACATATAGTTTACAGCTAACAAAAGTAGGGTAATGAATAATTATTCACTTGATCACTTGATCAATTGACTTCCCGTTGATCATCATTTGCTCCAGTGGGACAAGTAACATCTCAATACATCCTGTCACATTCGAGATAGCCCAAGGGCATCTGCCAGCTCCAGGAACATAAAGAACCTCAAACCATTCCATCAGTCATGGGAATAAGGTCTATAATTGCTACTGGTATTTGGCATCTCAAATACAACATGGGTGGCTTGCCAGGCTCTGCCTTGCGGGTGGAAAACTCTAGTAGTCAGCTCAAATTTCAAGCATTTCTTGATAAACCGCAAGGCCACAAGGCCGCAAAGTGGCCCTGCGAAGTCGGGCTGTGATCAGCTCTTCTGCTGGGTGGAGCTCTGATGAGAGGGGAGTCTGGATGTGGAAAATGGTGGCCCTCATGCTGTGGAGGTTCCTCTGGTTTCTTGTGAGGCTCTACTGGGGTGGCAGGTCAGAGCTAGAACCCACCATCCCTCCCTGGCGCCTTGTGATCAGCTCGGCACAGGGAGAGCAGGCAGCAGCTTAAGATTATAGGAAGGATCATACTAAATGCTCTCAAGCAGGCGAGTGTGACCCTTTCAATATACAGAGATGGAGATACTCAGAATCACCCTGGTGCAGATTATAAATAAGTAGGACCTTGTGGGTACCATCTAGATTACATGAAGTCCATGAAATTAAGATGTATTACTTTATACCAGCCCCCTTTCTTTCTTCAGTTTTTTACATAAGAGATAATCTCAGAAGAGGGCTTAGTCCTTGACATACTCCTTTGTTTATACCTGTATTTGGGTGTGGCACCACCCTTCTACACTCTGTTTAGAGTTCTTTGTTGACAGGACTCTCCTTGTCAACAGATAGGATTACTTTGGTGTATATAAGGAGACTGACTTGAGGCACTCTTCCCTTTTTCCCCTTCTTTTGAGTATAACACCACTTGGGTGAGATCCTCTCTTTTTTGTGGGAGACTTGGGCTCTCTTGTATGGTCTAAGTTCTGACCAGAGCTAGAGTTCTTTCATTATATTGGATTGCAGTGGTAGAGCTTTTGTACTATCAAAAGTCTTTTGGAATTGCACCAGACCTGTGAGTTTTCAACTGTTCCCCGGTGGCCTCGGAGGTAGAAGAGAACTTCTGTCCTGATACTGTTGGGGGACACCAGCGGCCCTGACAACATGTCATATAGATACATTTTGTTGATCTGTTAATAGGAAGAGGTTAGTTAAAATCTGTTATCTCTCTCTCTCCAGTAAAACTGAAAGTTTAAGATTATGAAATTGATGTGAAAGCCATAAACCCCTTGAAACAAAATGAATCCCATAAGATTATAGATAAAACTGACTGTGGTATTTAACTATGGTGATTGCATACTAATATGATAAAATATCTAAAATTTTATGTACTATTTTGATCCAATTAAGCTATTGTTAATTTCTAAGGAAATTACTAAGGAAGAGCTTCACCCAGACCAAGCTCAAATTTTTACTTATTCACCAAAAAACTATTTGAATTAAAGAATTTACTAATTTCATGATCTGAAAAATTTGCATGTTTCCTTCAGTAAAGGTAATGTGTTGCAGTAATAAATGAACTTATGGACACAATTATCCCCTGCACCTATTTTGGCCTAAAAGATACTTTCTTATTAGCTACACACAAATTTCCTCTCTCTATGCCTTTTTTTTTCTCTTTTGAGTCTTACCTGGCATTGCTCAGGGACTATTTCTGACTTTTTTGCTCAGGCAGCTACTCCTAGTGGTGTTTAGGGGGCTATATCCCTGGTTCACAGGGTCTTCTTTTAAATGGTCTGAATAGGAAGAAAGCAGCTATCTATTCTATTAGAGAATTAAATAGGAAGGAAGAAGCCATTAGCCTATTAAGCATAGGATGTCAGAATGCAGTGGAAAATTAGATTCCGGATTTCAGTAAAAAATCAATATAGATGTGTGCACGTGACTAAATTACACAAGCCATCAGTAAAATCTGCCCAACAGTTATTACTATTCTTGATACTAGAGGAGAAACAAAGAAAAATACTAATCATTTTAACTATGAGAAAATATTTCTGAGGGTTGTTTGTTAAAATTATTTATTATTCATATGAATATTACCACGCGCAGGAACGTGGTCTTGCCCGAGCCATCCAGCCCCAGCACCAGGACCTCACGCTGCTCCAGCTCCTCCAGCGCCGGCTCCTCATCGTCCTCGTGTCCTCAGGCTGCGGGCAAGGGGCAGGGGGCTGCAGCCGGCCCCTCCCGGGCGCCCACAGCCCCAGTCGCCGCCCTCCACCCCGCCACTGCAGGATCTAGAGGGGGCCTAGTCTGAGGCACCAGGACCCAGACGCTAACCAGGAGTCCTGACCCTCAGCCAGGCCGCTCCTCTGCCTTAGCCCGTGTGACCTTGTGACTCATCAGCCTGATCCCGGCGGCGTCCCAGGGTACCCCCTCCCCACCATTCTACAAGGAAGTGATCATTGATGTCAAAAGAGGGGTTCGACAGGGTGATACCATCTCACCAAAACTCTTAGTGCCACCCGAGAACATCATGAGACAATTAGAATGGGAAGGAATGGGAGTGGAGATAGATGGCCTGCACCTACACTCCGCCGCTGATGACATCGTTCTAATAACACCAAACATTAGCCAAGCGGCACAAATGCTGGCTGACCGACCGAGAATGTGGAAAGGTAGGTCTACAGTGAATCTGAAGAAAACTATGTCCATGAGAAATGAACTAGTCCAGAGGCCCCATTCTCTCCAATGGAACAAACATCTCTGAATGCAGCAGTTATGTATACCTAGGTCGAGAAGTCAACATGATGAACGACCTAAAACCTGAGCTGTGCAGGAGGAAGAGAGCGGCATGGAATGCCTTCAAAGGCATCGAAGAAATAGCTAAAAGGACAAAAACCTCCGGCCGGGCACATCTCTTCGGCCCACCGTTCTCCTGCATTAACATACCCTCAGAGACCTGGGCCCTACGAAAGCAGGTGAGAATGCTATTCGGGTCCCCAGAGAGGCACGAAAGAGCTATGCTTGGAATATCACGTCTCACTCAAGTGAGAGAGGAATCGGAGTTCTACCGCGATTCCAGAACAGGGACGCTGTCTCGTGCCAAGGCACGAAAATCAGATGGGCTGGACATGTAAGCGATTTGGAGACAACCGTGGACTAGAGCCGGACTGGTCCACGGGATGTTAAGATCACGGGCCGCCCACACAAGATGGTCAGACTTCCTTGTTAAGACCCTGAAGGAACGGTTTGAGGCTCTTCATATTCCTGAATCAACCAGATGCCATTGGGCTACATTGGCACGTGATAGGGTCAATGGAAAGTTACTGGGCCCGCGAGAAATCGATGAATCGGGACGGAAGGGATACCATACGCATACTTGCAATTTTGAGTAATATGAGTATGTGCCAAATTAATTTGGAAATTTTAATTTTATTGTAATTCTAGCCTGTTCCCTGTGTTTACTTTTTTTTTATTATTAGACTGGCATGGTCACCTGATACATTGCAATATAGAAGTGAACATTAAATGTAATATATGGTAATGACAGCTGAAAAAATCTGCCCTTTTTTCCTTAACATAGACATCAGGAACAGTTTCACTTGTTATTTTATATAAACTAAGTGCTCTAGTTAATAAGAGGAGAGAAAACATGAGTGGCATTTTAGGATATCTCTGTATAGTAAAAGTTAATGGTAATGCTGAGCTTTTTTAAATAGGAATTGAGTGAGGACAAGAGAGAAAAATAAACTTTTATATAGAATTTTTTAAAAATAAAAGGATCAAAGCTAAGAATCCACAAGCATCAAAGACAAGAGGAAGTTAAATATTATGTTTATCTGGTATTAGATATGAGGTCAAAAAGCTTAATGTAAAGTGAAATTACTTATCAAACATCTATTATTTGATAAGTAATGTTTGAGGAATCGTGGTGTATGTTTCTACCCTAAAGAGTTCTTACATTGACAATCCTAGTGGAGAAAATATACATATAAATAGTTCATTACAACAACAAAGGAAATTCAATCTTAGAAAGTAGACTATAGGGCCTTGAAGAATTGTACAGTGGCAGGGTGCTTGCCTTGCACACAGTCAACTAAGGTTGAATCCCTGTCACTCCATCTGGTTACCTTAGTGATCTCTCCCTAGGAGTGATCTTTGAGCTCAGAGTCAGGAATAAGCCCTGAACAGAGCTGCATGTGGCCCCAAAACAAACAATAACTGGAATATAGAATTACAGATGAAGAAAGGCAGAGTTATTAAGGTCTTGTGTAGGAGACCAAATACTTTTTGAAAAAATATATAAATTTTAATTTAGCTTAAATAATAGGTTTAAGAATTATATAGGCAACTGATATCTGTGATAAATGTCAGCACTGCTGATCAGTTCTGAGTGAACATTTGACACTGTGGAGAACAGTCATTTTCCCCAACATGCTATGATTGGTTGAAAACAACTGCCTAATTAGTTTCTTTATTTTGAGGTAGGCTGTGACAGCGCTCAGGCACTAAGCTAAGTCCTCTCAGGTACCACAGTGCTTACTGAATTAATGTGCCACTGGGATAGAACTGTAGTTGGGTGTCTGCAATTCAAGTGCCTTGCCTTCTATAATATTTCTCCATCCCCTAACCATGCAATTTAGGGAAAAGCATTAATTTGCCCTTGTATGACAAACATGATTCAACATTCATTTAATAGTTTTTCTATGACAAATATTTTTTTTTATTTCTTAACTTATTCCTATATAGGGGTATCAAAGCTAGCTTATTGATTTATTAAGTCTTTAATAATTTTATCTTAGGTGAGTTACGGTTAACTTTGTAGATTGAGAGTTACCAAAATACTAGAACTTGGAAAAAGATTATAATTTTATTTTGTTTTGATTATTTTATGACATTGTATTTTGAGATATAGGTGAAGAAGATAAAAATATTCACAGTATGCATAACAAGGAAGACAGCACTAAAAAATTAAGGAAAAGGGACTTAATAATTGTTCTGCTTTCAGAAATGACTCATGATGGAGTTCAGGAATTGTATGTGATACTGCTGATTTCTAGGTTAACAGTAGAACTAGAATAGCATGAGCAATATTAATAATAATAAAAGTGACACCTAGTGATAGGGAAAACATTGACATCTATAGTCTTGATGGCCATATAACAAGAAGGACTAACTGCCCATCAAACACGCACAAAAATAATAAGCAAATTTTTGTTTATATTTTAGTTTGCTGACTTGCAACCCAAAATGAGTGCCTGGGTGAAGTCAGGTATGAATCAAAAAGACTACAAAGCTTAGTTGGGAAGTAATAAAGGAAATGATGTGAATGAAACAACTCAGATGTGCTCTACAAAGTGAAAAACTCTGTAAGGATAAAAACAGACAATGGATAAAAGCAACATTTAAATGGCATAAAGTATCTCACTTCGGAGATGAAGAGCTACCAAAAAATGGCAGAAACACTGTTACTTAAGCAAAGGAATTAGCATTTTTAAGGGGAAAAAAAGTCAGAGATTAAAAATTTAAGAGTTTGGGGCCAGAGAGTTAGTAAAGCAGGCAGGATGCTTGCCTTGCATGCAGCTGCCCTAGAGATCAATAGTATCACATGCAATTCCTGAACATGTACAATTCCTAGAGACCAACAGTATTATATACAGTTCCTGAACTCCACAATGAGCTGTTGGATGACAGGTTTAGCTAGCCAAGTTTCATTCTAATGAGATTTCTCTTCTAAGTAAATGCTGCTAGAGGGTGTGGCAGTTACAGAAGTCACCTTGACTCTGAATAACTTCTGATTCATTATACATCTAATAAGACTTCTATGTTTTCTAGATTGAGTACAGCTCCTCTTTATACCCACTGCACCCAGCGTGGGACAGTTAGAATTTACCAGGAGACTACCACCCTGGCTACATTGAGACTATAGGAAAATTATAGGAAGGATCATACTAGTTAGCTCTCAAGCAGGCAAGTGTGACCCTTTCAGTATACAGAGAAAAAGATACTCAGAATCACCCTGGTGCAGATAATAAATAAGATGGACCTTGTGGGTACCATCTATTTCCATGAAGCTCATGAAATTAAGATGTATTACTTTATACCAGCTCTCTCTCTCCCTCTCTATCTCTCTCTCTCCAATGTTTTACATAAGAGATAATCTCCATAGAAGGCATTAGTCCTTGGCTAACCTTTTGTTTATACCTGTAATAGGGTGTAATACTGCCCTTCTACAATCTGTTTAGAGTTCTTTGTTGATACTACCCTCCCTGTCACAGATAGGATTACTTTGGTGTATATAAGGGGACTGACTTGAGGCCCCTTGGCCTTTCCCTTCTTTTGGGTAGGTCTCCTCTCGGGTAAGATCCTCTCTCTTTGGTGGGAGACTTAGGCTCTCTTGCATGGTCAAAGTTCTGACCAGAGCTAGAGTTCTTTCATTATATTGGATTGCTGTGGATAAGCTTTCGTACTGTTAAAAGCCTTTTTTGGAACTGCACCGGACTTGTGAGTTTTCATCCGTTCCCCGGCATCCTGGGAGGTAGAAGAGAACTTCTGTCCTGATACTGTTGGGGACCCCAGCGGCATCCCCGACAATGAGTGATTTCTGAATGCAGAACCAGGAGTATACCCTACTACTGCATGCTGTGGCCCTCAAAACAAAATGTGAAGAGGCAAAAGCAAAACAACTGAAAAATATGATTTATCCTTGCTGTGAATTTATTGTTTTAATTTGTGGGTGAAAAATGAAATGGCAAGAACCAAAGAGATTGCTAACTATAATAAAATTGTATTAAATTTTTAATTGTACTCACTAAGAAATACCATGAGGAAAGTGGAAAGACAGGCCACACTGTGGGCTAACATATTTGCAACTACTATTTGTATTTGTGTACCAATAATCAATATGGTAGACCACCAAATTCGACTAATATTAACAACAAACATAATAACCTATGGAAAGAAAATGTGGGAAAGGGGAAATTAATTATAGAAGTGAAAAGGAATGATGGATCACAAGGAAATGATATGAAGAGTTATACAACATTACTAGTGACCAGAGAAATGCTAATTTAGCTCAAAATAGTATACCTATTTTGTACCTCCCAAATTAAAAACAAATAAAATGACTGAGAAAATGAAATTTTGCCTGGGATGCCTTGTAAATTTGGAAGTCTTCTTTACTGCTGACTGTAAATTTGTAAAACATTTTTATTCCAAAACAAAACATTAGGAATTTTCTAGCAGCTAAATAAATATGCAAAAACTTTATTAACAAAAGTTCCTCATTAAAGCTATAATTCCATATAATATATTAGCAATTTTATAATTTAAGATACACACATATATAATTCCTTTTAATAAAGGACTAATAATTATAAATTCATTTCATATATTGTCACAGCTTCACATTGCAACATGAGATTAGTTTTTTTATCGTTTAAATATCAAGAAAACAACCACCACGAAGCATTACATTCAGTATAATTCTACGAGAGTATAGTGGGTTGAGAACTTGCCTTCTATGTGACTGATCATGGTTTCCTGTACAGCACCACATGAACACAGCCAGACGGCTTTGAGAAAAAAAAATATATATATACACATATACAAATATACACACACATATATATACATATATAAAACAACATATAACTATATATATATAAACAGTATATATAACAGTATATATATGTGTATGTATATATATATATGTGTGTGTGTGTGTGTGTGTATATATATTATAAAACAGAAATGCAAATCCAACATTTTTTTTTTGCTTTTTGGCTCACACCTAGCGATGCTCAGGGGTTGCTCCTGGCTTTTCACTCAGGAATTACTCATGGCAGTGCTCAGAACACCATATGGAATTCCAGGGATCAAAACTGGGTCAGCCACATGCAAGGCAAACACCCTACCCACTGTGCTATTGCGCTGGCCCCAACTCCAACATTTTTTATATGTACAGGTCATCTTGCAAATAGACAAACAAGAATATAGGAAGAAAAAAAGCAACTGAAATCTCTAGTGGTAATCATAATTACAATTTTTACATAAAATCATAATTTAAACCAGAACCACTACCAGCACAGGCTGATAACAGGTGCAAAGTTCTTGAGACATTAAGGAGTGACAAGAGCATGGAGATCCCTGAATGTAGCTGCAACTCACAAAAGGGGAAAATCTCAGTGAAAACCTAAAAGGGGTGGGGACAAAGTACCCTTCCCTCCCACCCCCAAAACTATAAGACTCTGGAAAATTAATTCCTTGCATCTCCTCGGGGTGGAGTGAAACAATTATATCAAGGAATTTTGCTAGTTCTGGCTTAATTTGCCTTTCATGTAGCTGACCCCAGAGAAACCCTTGACACTCATAGGTTTCCCACAACACTGCCAGAGGTGATCTCTCAGGAAAATTTTTTAAAAAGGCCAAAAGTACACCAGGTATGACACATAACCCAAAATAAATAAATTCATGAAAAAGTTCCTCAGAGATTTGGTTTTAGAAAAGTGAAAAACAATAAAGAAATTAACTATCAATATTGATCTACCCTTCCCTACACCCAGGAAATTTTGTTGGTAGATTATAGTGAACACTCAAGCAATGCATATAATTTCAAATTAAACAAGATGTTTGGGGGACCGGAGTGATAGCACAGCAGGTAGAGCGCTTGCCTTGCTTGTGGCCTACCCAGGTTTGATCCCGGCATCCCATATGGTTCCCTGAGCACCCTGAGCACCACCAGGAAGTAATTCCTAAGTGTAGAGCCAGAAGTAACACTTGATCATTGTCAGGTGTGACCCAAAAATAAAAAAAATGATTTTTTGCATTTGAGGAAACTGCACAAAAGGAAGGAGTGTGCTCATAACTGGTTCCTTTGATTCGTCTTTAGTAACTATTTGGGATTTGAGCTGAGTGTTCACAGCCTGAGTGATCCTGGCTAACTGGCACCCCAGGCCTGCCCTACTCTTTTTATCACTGGCCTGAGCAGTGAATCATCAGACCTGCATCATATAGTGCCTAGTGTCACCAGGAATGAGCCAGGTTTTTAAGCACTGGTGGAGAAAAAGAAGAGAGAAGAAAGAGAAAGAAAAAGAAAGAGAGAGAAGAAAGGAGGGAAGAGGTTTCAAAAAATAATAAAATGTATGATAATCTTTAGAGAAGCAGAAAATGTGTTGTCTAAAGTTCAGTATTTATTCATACTGTTCAACTTTAAAATCCATAAATAAAATAAAAATCCCTTAACTTAACAAATGCCACATAGATATAAAGCCAAACCCCTTTAAAGATTGGTGCTTTTCCGGTATAACAGTTAAAACCTTGGGTGCTTTTTTTATCACCACGGAGTTCATATTTCTTTTATTACAATAATCCCAGGAGAAATATGAAGCATGAGGTTGAGAACGAAGCGTCTTAAATTGACAATATTTTCAGGTAATATAAAGAAAAATTTACATATAAAATCTAGCAGAATCTATATAAAATCTGGAGTTGGTGGTGTCTGGGGTCTAAGCAGCATAGTGAAATCCTTGTATAGAGCTAAGTCATGAATTTCAACAAGTGTTCACATAGACTTTATGGAGCTAAATATATAGCTGTTTGCTTTGAGAAGGGAGATGGGGAAAAGCATTGAGTAGGTATATACTTGGGAAGATGGAAGACCTAATTTCTAGTCTAAGAAACTGGAAGTGAATAAAATGTATTTGTTGGTGCTTTGGTAGTATTTTTCTTGAACTCCAAACAATGGAAAGGAGATTGAGGAATTACCTGGTGCAAGAATAGAAATGTCTTTGTCCACCTAATTACAATCATGGTTACTTGAGAGTGGTACATGTCATTTAATACAGGACTTTTAAATATGTAATAAAATTTCAAGTGATAGAAATTTGTAATTATTTGGATCTGCTAGATTGATGTAGGTTTCCAATGGAGGAACAGAAGTAAGTGAGGTATTGGTGCAGTTACAATTTTGCTGATGGATCCCATGGTAAATCAAGGTATGGAGAGTGGAAAAGGGATGAGAAAATACATGACTGCACATTAGACAAGGTGTTTACCTGCACTAAGGAAAAGAGCAGCATTAGGACTAATTAGGCTACCTCACGCAAAAATATTAATGAATGATATACCAACATAGGCATTGTTGGATGACAGGCATAGCTAGCTAGGGAGCTCCGCTGTTTAATCCACTCAGTTTAATCTATTTGCATGTTCTTAAGGCAGGGTTCATGCTAATGAGATCTCTCTTCTGTGTAAACACTGGTGGAGGTTGTGACAGTTACAATAGTTATTTTGACTCTGAATAAGTAACTTCTGAAATCTACTGAGATTTCAATGTTATCTAGATTGGGCACAGTTCCTCTTTATACCTACTGGTCCCAGTGGGGACAGTTAGAATTTACCAGGAGACTACCACCCTGGCTACATTGAGACTATCATTTAAGGTTAAGGATGGTTCATGCTAGTTTTCCCTGAAGTGGGAGAGCATGACCCTTTCAATAAAGAGAGGACACAACACTCAGAATCACCTTGGTACAGAATAGAAAATAGATGGACCTTGTTGGTACCATCTAGATTACATGAAACCAATGAAATTATGGTGTGTTTCTCCCCATTAATAAACATCCATTGAGATGTATTTCTTTATAACAGCTCTCTCATTATCTCCAGTGTTTTGACATAAGAGACAATCTCAGAGATAGGAATTTTTCCCTGGCATAAACATTTGTTTAGACATGATACAAGGTCTACAGCTAGAAGCTTATTTGTTGAGCTTTGTTGACAAGACACTCCCTGAATATTAGGATTACTTTTGAATATATTAGGGGACTGGCTTGAGGTACAAGGTTCCACTTTGATTGGAGGCTTGGGCACTCCTGCATAGTCTAAGTTTGGACCAAGAGCTAGAGGTCTGGGGAATCCAATTATTTTGGATTGTAGCTGCAGAGCTTAGAACTGCGTTGGCCTCCTGAGTTTTCATCCATTCCCTACCAGCTTTGGAGGTAGAAGAGAACTCATTTCCTGATCTCACGATCTCACAATCTTCCCGTGATCATCTATTTGCTAGAGCGGGCCAGTAATATCTCCATATGTCCTGTCCATCCAGTAGAGCCAGGGGCACGGCTTGCTACAGGAACATAAAGAGCCTCAAACCATTATGTTAGGTCATGGGAATGACCTAATGTAATGTTACTTGAATTGGCTATCATATACAACACGAGAAGCTTGAGGCTTGCGAGCGGGAGGCAAACTCTTTTAAACACCTCCAAATAAAGCATTTATTGATGAACCTCGCGCGCGTGGCGCCGACGGGCTGTGGTGGGCTGGTCTGCTGGGTGGAGTTCTGACGGAGGGAAGTCCAGAAGTGAAAATGGGGACCAGATACCTGGGCGGATTGAGGAAAAAGGTATGCTGGGTTGAGGTATACCGATTGAGGTATGCCGGTTGAGGAAAAAGTTATGGTGGTCCAGAGACTCTCACACATGGGGCAGAGCTGTTCCTTGCTCCCTGTGCACAACCGTCACAGGCAGTCGGGAGGCAGGCGGTTCTAGCCCTGGCCCACCACCTCAGCAGAGCCTCACAACAAGCCAGACCACCCTCCTCACCCGGGCGCTGCCATTTTCCACTTCTGACTTCCTCCGCAGAACTCACCCAGCAGACCAGCCCATACACCCGGATCCGCACCACCCTGCCAAGTTTTCCTCAACGCCCAGGTATGTGGTCAGAGACTCTCACACAGGGGCAGAGCTGTTCCTGCCCTGCACAACCGTCAGAGGCAGTCGGGAGGCTGGCGGGTTCACCCTGGCCCACCATTTCCTGATACCATTGGGAATTCCAGCTGCTCCCTGACAGGCATTAGTCCAAGATAGCAGGGAATTTTAAGCATAATTTTACACTTGCAATTCTAGCATAATTCTTAATTCTCCTAATTTTAAATTATATGCTTAGTGGCAAGACATTCATGCAAGGATTCTCTTTAGCATCTGAGAAATACAGTTAGTTTACATTTCTTCCAATTCCATCTTGCTTCAACTTTCTTAATAAATTTGCAATTCTACAATATTTCCCTTGTAATCTCAGGGTATAAATAAATAAAGAGTAACTCATTTGTCTGTGTAATATGGAGGATTAATGTTCAATGTTCTTTTTTCCTGTAATGTTTTATTCAATATAGACATCATCAATATTTTTCTTATTCTCAATTCCATTGACACAGTCAATTACATGTAAAAGAACTTCAATAATTATTTAACTTAATAAAGAAACCAGCAATGAAAGCTAAACATTATATTAACAAAATTAATACATATCATAACTTTATAGCATATAATAAATATAACTCCTAAAATAATCTGCTATTTATTCCCATTAAAAATGATTGATTTCCTCAGAATTGACTTTATACATAATGATGTAAAAATATAATTCAGTAAATGTTTCATCAAAAATGGTTCATCCAAATCAGACCTCCAACCAAGGTGATTCAGTCATTTGTAGCTGTTTTAACATATCACATTTTATGAAATATAAAAAAAATTCTGTAAAAATATCTTTTTCCTTTCCTCTGAAAGAAAAATGAGTGATATTTAAATGTACTCTCTCAATTTTCAAGAGAGACCACATGCATCTCAATCTTTGTTTTAAATTCTTTGTAAATGAATTTTATTTGTGCGTGTGTTTAAAACTTTTAATATGAATACCATATTCAAATCATTCATTATTTTTTTTCTTTTGGGTCACACCTGGCAATGCTCAGGGGTTACTTCTGGCTCTGCACTAGAAATTACTACTGGTGGTGCTTAGGGGACCATATGGAATGCTGGGGATTGAACCCAGGTCAGCCACGTGCAAAGCAAATGCCCTATCCACTATGCTATCGCTCCAGCCCTCATTAATATTTGTGACTTGATTCAAACTTCTGTCTTAAAACTATACCGTATTCAATAACTTGGGATTTTTACAAGCAAATTTATTAATTAGGTACTTTTTAATTTATTAATTACGTACTTAAATTGTGTTAAACTCATACATGGTTGCAAATAAATTCTTTGAAAATGCAGATTTAAGGTTTAAGTGATCTACTGATACTTGGAAAAACAAGTGATTGTTCAGGAGTTAATTTATGGTTTTCATAATGTCAATTGTTCACTTAGCTGTCTATCCTAATCTATTAAAGTTTGCACTCTTACAAGGAATATGTTAAAGGACCTATTTCTTAATATCCTGATATTCTTTTTTTTTTGGCAGGGGACCTCAGGGGGTAAAGGAGTGCTTCAGTTTGGGCCACACCTAGGGTTTTCAGGGCTTAGTAGCTCTGTATGGGACTTGGGGGAGCATATGGAGTGTTAGCGATCGAACTCTGTTTGGCTGTGTGCAAGGTAAATGCCTCATCTGCTATGTATCGCTCCAGCACTGATATACTGATATTCTTAGCTATTCTTATTAATTTTTGTAATTTCCCTTTTGTAAATTGGTTAATGTTACTGCTAGCAAATAGTAATAAGTTTTTCTTAACTAATGTTCATACTTGTAGAAGCTCCTTATTTCTAAACTGTCTTTTTTATAAAGATTTTCTTCAATTTCTGTTTAAGATTGTCTTCACTATATTGAAGTTGAAATAATTTTATTATAAATCTCCACTTGGTATTTGGTTTTAATTATTTATAATAGTATTCTCTGCCTCACAATTAATTTAAATGGATTGTAAGTAATCATATTAGTTTAATAATCTAAATTCTAACCACTTTACTTAATTGTAAGAAATTAAAAATCATACATGTTATTATTCCTCAAAAATAGGAAGTATGTGTTTAGAAAGATTATCATTACAAAAAACCTTCAGGGCTGAAGTGATAGTACATAAGCAGTTTCTTTAATTTGCACACATCTGACCTAGATTCATTCCACAGTACCTCATGTGGTCCCCTGAGCCCAGAGTAATCCCTGAGCACAGAGCAAGGAGTAAACTTGAGCATTACTGGGTGTGACTCAAAAACAAAATAAAGCAAACAAAAACCTTCATAAAAATTTGATTTGATCTTTTTAGTCAAGTCTTCATTACTTACTAACTAAACCCTATGGGATGTTATGAAATTAATATAAATCATAACTTCTTATAGATCAACCCTAAGTAATTATAATGGATAAATACAGTTATGATAAAAGTAGTATTGGCACAGAACTTAGACATATAAATGATAGGAAAATGTCATAAGTATTACATTTGATAAAAACTAAAATATATAGTTTTAATCTAATTACTTTAATGTTTAAGATTTCTGGAAATGTATTTGTATGGCTTAAGTTGTATATTTTAAATTATGAAGTCTATTTTTACATCTGTATTCTATTATATTGATTTGAATAAAGAATACTAATTTATGCAATTCTTATAGATAAAAATTTTACAATTATTTATTTTTGGTTTATTTTGAGGCCAACCTCAGCTGTGCTCAAGACTTACGGCAAGCTCTGCACTCAGACCATTCCTGGTTATGTTTGGAGAACATCTCTGGTGCCGGATATCAAACCTGTGTAAGGTGATTGCTTTACTGATGGCACTATCTCACGTGATCCCTGGTTAGACTTTTCTGCAAAACAGACATATGCTATGTTTTATTGCTTGTAATTTTTTATTTAAAAAATTATTTTTACTTTTTACAAGTTAAATATGGTAGCTAGCGTTAACTTAATTGTGTACAAAACCTGAGGTGATGAAATTTGATGATATACCCAACCTTATAGGATTGGGTAGAGTTAGAATTATATTTCAGATATTCTGTAGGTTAGGTCAGAATTACATTTACTATAAAATGGCAAACTATCTTCTTTGATACATTAAACAATGTTCCTTAAATTCAGATATGTGGGGTGCAGGGAATGATTTGGGAAAACATCTGGGGGTCCAACAGCCCCCGAAACTTTGCCCAAGTGGACACACAGTAGGTAGGCCCTTCCCCAGAAGGGCCTCCTTGATTTCCAGACAGCAAATCCCCTTCTCTCCTCAGACAGCAGCCAGCAGGATGCAACATTTGGTCATTGTGCCTAAGAGGGTCCAGTTGGTTTATAATTGCCAGTCAAGGAGAATGCAAAGCCAAAACACCCTGTTCCCCATTCCCCCTCAAGGGACTTCCCCTTTCAGTCACACTGCATCAGACATGGCAGGCAGACAGTCAAGTCTGTAGACCTATTCAGATTTTTGAGTCTCACAACAAGGAACTTGGTTTTATTAGGTCTAATTTTCTAAAATTCCAGGACATAGTGATAGAACCAATCTGTGAGTGTCATTGTATTGGTAGATCTCTGATTAAGACTCTTGTGAATGATGGCTGGAGAGGTAGTGATATAGCTGCATAGGAATAGGAGGAAACAAGGCAGGAATTGTCAAAAGTTGGCCACAGAAGCTGCCCGTGTTGTATTTGATATGCCAAATACCAGTAACAATTATATTAGTTCATTCCCATAACCTAATATAATGGTTTGAGGCTCTTTATGTTCCTGGAGTGAGCAGATGCCCTTGGGCTCTACTAGCATGAGACAGGACATATGGAGATATTACTGGTGCCCGCTCGAGCAAATAGATGATCAACGGGAGGATAGAGGGTAGTGATAGTGGCCACAGAAGAAAATTCCTAAGGAATGTCCCCATGATATGCTGCCATGATATAAAGAAGATAATCCTTTAAAACATCCTGTTTTACCCTAACTCTGTCCTCTTCTCATTTTGTGAGTCCTAAGTCCAATGCAGAATGCCCACCCACCTCTCTAGAAAAGAGAATATAAAAAGAGAAGGGCTTTCCAAATTTACTGGGCTGCCTACTTAAGGATATCCCATTCTCCAGCTTCCCGACTCTTCTCTTCTTTGTCAGTTTCTACTGAATTCAGCCATCTCATTTGTCCTCTGCTTTCCATCTTGACTACCTGAAGATAAAAACGACATGCTTTGCAAGTGCTGCTTTTCACAAGGACACCTTACAAATGTAAGGTGCTTGCCTTTCATGCAATAGACAGCTCCTTTCCTAACATCAGACATGGTCCCAAGAACCACCAGGAGTGAGTGATTCCTGAATTCAAAGCCAGGAGTAAGCCCTGGGCACAACCAGGTATGACCCCAAAGCAAAACAAGACTATTTTGATGAATCAAAAGCTCTTTGATGTTGACCCTGAAAAGCTACTGAAAAATATAAAAATAAAACCAAAAAATGTGTTTGGAATAACTGTTGCAAATGCCATTTCTCATTTCCATGCTATAAAGGATAAGACTATGGTGATGCCAAAGAAATTTAATTGATTTCCTCAGCAATGGCTCTATATCTTTGGGAGGAGGTTTAGTCTTTTATAAGTCCATGTTAGTCCATAGTTGGATAAAATTTTTGGGAGCAGTTACTACAAAGCCTCTATTTACCACTCTTCCTAACTTGTCTGAAATTTTTTTTTTTCTATTTGAATAAACAAAGCATTCCTTTGTTAGATATGAACCAAGTCTGAATTAACAAAATTTTCCTTTGCTAGATATGAACAAATTTGGGTTTATAAAAGTGGCCTAACTAGAACTGTTTGAGGGACTGGAGAGACGGTTAAGTGGGTAGGGCACTTATGTTGCATGCAGTGCACCCAGCTTCGATCCCTAGCATCTCATATGGTCCACCAAGTACCACCAGGAGTAATTCTTGAGTGCAGAGCCTGGAGTGGCTCCTGATCATCACAGAGTAAACTCACTTTGCGCCAAAAATATCTTTTAGAATGAGCTGTGTTAGTATAATCACTTCACTTGTATCACTTCTCTTCCCATTGTTCATCAATTTGCTGGAGTGGGCACCAGTAACATCTCCATATGTCCTGTTGCAAATAAGCATACCCCAGGAGCATCTACTTGCTCCAAGAACAGGAAGAACCTCAAACCATTCTCTTTCAGGTGATGGAAATGAGGTCCATAATTGTTACTGGTTTTTGGCATATCAAGTAAAACACAGGTAGCTTGCCAGGCTCTGCAGTGGGGTGGTACACTCTCAGTAGAAGGCTCTCATCTCCTGCATTTACTGATGAAACTCAAAGGGAAAAGATCAGGTTTTCTCTTGGGCGGAGCTGTGAGGAACTGTGGAGTCTGGATGTTGAAAATGACTGACCTTATGGTGTAGGGGTTGCCCTGGCTTCCTGCTAGGCTCACTGGGATGACAGGTCACAGCTAGAACCTGCCTAGAATTGTATACAGTGTATAAATGTGAAAGATCCTGGTAACAACCTGATCGTAAAATCTAGTACTATCTAAGACTGTCGTCTCTCTTCCAAGGTAGCTGGCATGGAGGTGGAGCAATAGGCAGAGGAGCACAAACCCCCCTCAAAGTCTGCCAGTATGGCCCCTCCCCCACACATGTGAGCGAACCCTTGGAGCAATGGTGGACTCGACCAGGGGCTGGCTGAGCCCTTACTGTATTCAGGAGGTCAGCTCCATGGGTTGCTTTCACATGGGGCCAAGCGCACAGCTGTGAGTCTGGAGTGATTGGGTCTGGATCTCTTCCCCTTAGTATAATGTATACAGAATCTAGTTTTTGAAGTTTAAATAACATTTTGACATATATGGGGTGCCACTTATGTGATCTACTACCAACTGTGATTTCCAAGTGTGTTTACAATATGCATAAAATGTCTTTTGAATAATTATATTAACTGATCTTAGACAAAAACTATTTTGTTCCTACTAGCATTTCTGTGACTTTGTTTACTTGCTTGCTTCAATTTAATAATGGAATTTCAGAGGATTGTCATCACCAACCCTATATGGGTATAAAACATGCCACTTCACATGGAGGTTATGATTTTATTATTATTTATAACAATTTCTACATATTAACTCCTCATCCATAGTAGTTTTTGTTGTGAAGTATTTAGGTTTTCCCACATTCATATTTTAAATACATTACATATAATGTATTTATATATACATGTATATATTTATAGGCTATATTTATATATATATATTTATATTATATGCATATATAGTAAATGATTGAGGGGCCACTCCTTGTGAATATCAGAAAAGATTGCCAGGAGGAACCTGAGATGCAGGTAACAGGAGATACCCCTGAAGTCTAATGCATGCCTACAGTGACACGACGCCCACAAAGCCATTAAGTCAGAGTCAAAGCCATTAAGCCAGAGTCTCAGACAGTAGAAAAATAGGGAGGGAAGGAATAGAAAGCCCTGGGTAGTGACCAAATGGCAAAGCATTCATCACAATACCCTGTTTTGATGTACATTGTGACCTACCCCTAAAAATAGCATAAATTTCAATTAAGGGGTGCTCTTCCTCTTTGAATCTATGGTTATATAAAGCTTATTTATCATACTAAATAAACGAGTTTTCTCTCTGAAGAGCTCCCAGAGGCATATTATTCTTCATCCTCCTCTCGCCCTTGCTGTCACCCCAGGTACAGGAGAACATGGCCTCAGTAGGGTGAAAAACATCCCTTGGATGTCCCCTCCCTGGCTGCCTCTGTCTTCTTGTCCCTGAAACAGTCTTCTGGGGGCCAACACATGATCTTCAAAAATGATAATTTTCCTTCTTTTCCAATTTGGGTTAATGGTATGTGTTTTTATTTCCAAGTTTAGATATGGAAAATTGCATTTAAAAAGTCATGGTGATTTTGAATATCCTTGTCTTGTTTCATATCTTAATGAAAAATTATATATTTTAATATTGCATATGGAACTAGCTGCGTCTTTGTCTTGTGCTTGAAGTCCATGGTACAATTCCGAGCACTTCACGACATAGCAGTTGCTCTCCCACCCCAGCCCCACACCACCAGCCGCAGCAGCAGACCTGAGTACTGCTGGTTGTAACACACACATCATTTTTTTAATTAAAAAATATGTTGTTAGTTTTATGGTTCAGAAACATGTATTCTTTTAAAAAATTGTCTAACATTGAGTTATAAGAGTGTTTCTAGTGTACATCACTAAAAATCAACATGTATTACTATATAAAATTTATTAGTGAATGTTTGATTCCTTCCACTATATAATTAGTACCCTCCCCTCAATTTAATCACTCTCCTGTTTCCTTTAATTCTGTTTTGAGAATTCTTTTCATACTGGGATATTGAATCTTGTGAACTGTTTTTCAAAATCTATTGATATAATCATGTAGCATTTTTATATTTTTGTTAATGTAGTCTGTTACTTTAATTGATTTACCTAGAAATATGTGTGCAGTCTTGGAATGAATCCCATTTAGTCATGATGATTGATTCTATTCTCTTAACCTTTAGTTGAATTTTGTTTGTGAAGATATTTTGACATATTTTGCACATCGGCAGAGCCTGGCAAGCTACTCATGCCATATTTGATATGCCAAATACCAGTAACAATTATAGACCTCATTCCCATGACCTGATGGAATGGTTTGAGGCTCTTTATTTATTCATTTATTTATTTATTTATTTTGCTTTTTTGGGTCACACCCGGCAATGCTCAGGGGTTTCTCCTGGCTCTGCATTCAGGAATGACTCCTGACGGTGCTCAGGGGACCATATGGGATGCCGGGATCGAACCCAGGCCAGCACAGGCCGGCGCGTGCAAGGCAAATGCCCTACCCGCTGGGCTATCGCCTCCGGCCCCAGGTTTGAGGCTCTTTATGTTCCTGAAGCTAGCAGATGTCCTTGGGCTACACTAGCACGTGACTGGACATCTGGAGATGTTACTGGTGCCCGCTAGAGCAAATCAATGATCAGCGGGAAGACAAGTGATACAAGTGATTTTGCGCATATATTCATCAGAAATATTTGACTATAATTTCTCTCTTGTGGGATTTCAGGTTGGGAATTAGAATGATACTGACTTTTTATGATGTATTTGGGATTAGTTCCATTTCTTTACATTTTTGGAAAAGTTTGAGCAGTATGTATATTACTTCTCTGCATGTTTTCTTCCTTGAAAAACTTCACTTGTGAAATCATCTGCTCTTATGCTTTAATTCTGAAAAAAATTCTATTTTTGGTTTTATTCTTATACTTATAAATTCTTTGCTCACACTTTCTTATTCATCTTTGATCAGTTTTTGAAAGTTACATGATTCTACACAATGTGTTTTTCTAGGTTGCAATTTCATTTTATAATGCCATGCTCACAGCCATTCCAGTATTAGTCCCTAATACCACACAGGTGCTTTCCAGCTTGCCAGGAAAGTATTTTCTGAGTGCAGAGCTAGAAGTAAGGTGTAACCTCTGCTGATTATGACCCTTAAAATGCAAGATAAGTAAAAATTATTAAATGCATATTTAATAATTTTATATTAATTTAATATTAATTCAACATTAATTTTGTGTCAATCATTATAATTTGATATTAATTTATACTACTTTAAATTAATTCTATATTAATTTAAATGTTTATTGAGTTATTTAAGTTAAAATTATTTAAAAAGACATGCTTGCATCCTTCCTAAACAAAGTTAATTCTGATATAATAACAATAACAATAAAACAATAAAAATAATACATGAGAGATTTGGTATGTCCTTTTGTAAATTATTTCATAAAGTTTGTTATGGAGGTCTCCCCATGGTGACCTCAGAGTGAGGTAGTTGCAAATCTTGGCCAACTGGTCCAGGGATTTAATACTAGATTCCAAAATACAGTGTTGCTCAGGTCATGCAGTTCCAGGGATTACCGAGGCCACCCCACTGTTGCTTAAGAGCCTCTTGGATTGCACATGACATTGTTTAGGGGCTTTCAGGACTGCACCCACTGATTTTCATGGCATCATGTTGTGGGAGGGATTGAATCAGTGTAATTTAATGGAAAACTGCAACTATCTCTGTACTTTCTATCCTGCTAAATTGTTCATAATGTTCAATGACAGGAAATATCCTGAGACCCAAATATTACTTTCTCAGGCTGCTCCAAATCTCACACACACACTCACAAACACACACACACATACACACACACCACCACCACCACTACCACCACACACACACACACACACACACACACACTTGTTATTGCTGTTTTTGACTTTATTACTGAGCATGTTACCCAATCTACAAGCTCTGAATAGTAAAATATTTGAATATTTTTATCAGCAAATTAAATGAATTCATGTAAATTCTCCTCTGGCTATGATGACAGTGGTATAATTGTCCCTGGTGACTTTCATGTTTGTGTCAAAAAAGACACAAGATCAGCTAAAATTCTAATTAAAACAAAGTGTAATAAAGTTCTGTACAAAAGGCCAACTTCATTAAATACAGGCACTAATTATTTTGTGTTTTTTAAAAAACAAGGTTTTGGACTCCATAATGTGACTATTTGTATTATTTTTATTATTATTACTGAATAATCAAAGTTATTTTAAGTATGAAACAGATTTAGCACTCTAATTCTGAGTTCTAAGAAGTCAAAGAAATTTCTCAGCCAACTATTATTATTTTAAAAAAAATCCCTCCAGCAGCATTCTAGTTTTGTTTCTCTAACGCCTGCTTTAATAGTCTTTTAGGCAAATTCTAGTGAGAATGTAGATCAGAATTATTCCTTATAAACTTCCAAAACCTCTAGACTGATTTGGAAAAATATTTAGAGGTTTCTCAAATTATTTTAAAAGATGTAATATCTGATCCATCAAGCCTACTCAGAGATTTTTTTCCAAACATAAACATTAATCAAATGATGACTAATACTAAGATTCTAAAGATGTTGACTCTGGAGATAATCAAGGCTAAGTAGACAAAAACACTAATCTGAGAAGGTTATGTCCACATCTGTTGGGTCCCTTTAAGAGATTTAAGAGATCTCTTAAAGGGATGGCTTTTACTTCTTAAAGGGATGGCCAATATCCAAATTATGGGGACATACAAGTATTGGAAAAGCAGTTGAGTTGTCAGTTGAGACTGGGTTCTCAGCCTGCCTGGAAGGAGTGAGTTAGAGGAGCAGAGCATGGCAGGATCGAGAGTAGAGAAATAGAGGGAAGAGTAGGCTGAATTTGCCTAAAGGCAGAACAAGGAAATAATTTGAAAAAAGGCTAAAGGGGGTTCAGAGCTTCTGGACTGGTTCTGAATGTGATAGTGCCACACAGCTGTAAACTGACACACATCTATGGTGTAAGCATTGCTATTTTTTAGCCCCCATCCTGCAGTAACTTGATCACTTGAATCCCGTTATTCATCGATTTGCTCGAGCGGGCACCAGTAACATTTCCATTGGACCCTATCACGTGCCAATGTAGCCCAATGGCATCTGGTTGATTCAGGAATATGAAGAGCCTCAAACCGTTCCTTCAGGGTCTTTACAAGGAAGTCTGACCATCTTGTAGGTGGGCGGCCACGTGATCTTTTGACATCCCATGGGATCCAGTCAGTAATGGCTCTAGTCCAGTGGAGCGGTTGTCTCCAAATCGCATTACACGTCCAGCCCATCTGATTTTCGATGTCTTGGCAAAGGAGACAGTAACTAAGACATGGAAATCTAAATTCCCATGGAAAGGTGTAAATTAATTATGTGTCTTATCCACACAGTACAATACTACCACTTTGTAAAAAAAAAGGTAAAATTTTGCTATTTGGGATGACACGTATCTAACTGGATACTGTAACACTACATGATATAATTCAAAGATAAAACAAATGGCACATGTTCTTATTATTAATTCATGGAGTACATAAAATTAAAGCAGGGAGGACATGCAAAGAAAACTTAAAAAACAAGCCTTCAGGCTCTGACTATAGTATTTAGGTAACCACAGGGAGAAAAGGGAGATAAAAAGGATTAAAAGGATGTGAAAGGTCCAATGAACTATGATGGAGGAATGGAAGCCTTATAATGGAAGTTGTGTGTTTATATATGAGACATAAAATATATATTCATTAAACAGTTTAACAAGCCAATGTTACCTAGCTAAAAATTTACATAGACTTATTATTAAGGCAGTGGTTGCAAAAGTTTGCTACACATTATTATAACTGGCATCTTATAAATTATATGTCCCAGACCAATCCAATCAGATTGTTTGAAAGGAGAATCAAGGTGCCTGATATTTCTAAAAATTCCTCAGTAAATAAAATATGAAATAAAGTTGAGAAAACCCTAGTTAACTTTTCTCACACTAATGACAATAAAATCACCAGACATTATTAATTTTTTTAGCAAACTTTGCCTATTATGTTTATTAAATGAGTCTGGTTTAAGGCAAACCAGGTGAGTTAGATATAGTTGAGTTAGATATAGTTAGATATAGTTAGATATAATGAAGTAACTCTTGTATAAAACAATAATAGTTAAAAAATCACATTTGAATGAGCTGTTAGGATTTTGGAAATGAGGTAGGTATTCACCTAGCCTCTGACTAAAGGAACATCTCTGAACAAAATATACTGGAAACTTTTTCATATTTCTGATGGATTCTTGTATCTCTTTTATTTACTTGAGCATATCTAGTCTAAAGGATACACAGTGTAGTACAGAGGAATTGTCACTGATCAAGGTCATCTAACCAACTATATTAGAGTTCTTGCTATTTCATTGTTCACCTTAGTGTTGAGATTTTGCAGTGTGTTCTAAAATTTCCTCAGAGTCAAAGAAAGTAGAGCATCAGGGAAGAGAAGGCAATGGATGACAAGGAGGTCAGTTATAGAAAATTAGAGTAAACTTGAATTTATAAGATCTGATTTCCCATTTGTATTTGAGTGGATTAACTTGTATAAATGAGTTATCATAAAGTCAAAATGCAGCTATGTATGGAAAAGCCCTTAAGAAGTATGATATCTATGAAGGTATGGTACTGAAGTGGAGCTGGTTAGTATTAATAGGAGTTGTAGTATCACTTGATCACTTGACATCCCGTTATTCATTGATTTGCTCGAGCAGGTGCCAGTAACATTTCCATTTGACCCCATCACATGCCAGTGTAGCGCAATGACATCTGGTTGCTTCAGGAATACAAAGAGCCTCAAACGTTCATTCAGGGTCTTGAAAAAGAAGTCTGACCATCTTGTAGGTGAGCGGCCATGTGATCATTTGACATCCCATGGGATCCAGTCGGTAATGGCTCTAGTCCAACGGTCGTCTCCAAATAGCATTATATGTCCAGCCCATCTGATTTTCTATGCTTTGGCAAACGAGACAGCGTCCCTGACTCTAGGAACAGCAACGGAGGTCGGAGCTCGGATTCCTTCTTTCACTCTAGTGAGGCGTGATATTCCAAGCATAGCTCTTTCAATTCCTCTTTGGGAGACCCGAATAGCATTTTCATCCTGCTTTCATAGGGCCCAGGTCTCTGAGATGTATGTTAATGCAGGAGTTGTAGTATATCATTATCATTCAAGAACTCAAATGAAAACAATGAAATGCTTGAATATTCACATGATGTGTATCTAAGGGAGAGATGAATGTTTACATTCCTTGTTAATGATCATTTTAACCAGCATAAACTTCTGAAATGATAATTTGGAGGGATTTGACAAAAACAAACATGTATGTTTGTGCATGCTGCATATCCCAGAAAATAAGAGTGTACACATTATACATATAAGTAGGCTTATATGATACCATATATATTTATAGATCTCATAACACTATTGTCTGTTCTGCACTGACACTGTAGTGGCAGAAAAGGAAGTTAGAGAACAATCTCTAAATTTCATCTATGTAATATCACTGTATCACTGTATCATTGTCTTCCCTTCATCATCGATTTGCTCGAGCAGGCACCAGTAACATCTCCATATGTCCTGTCTCATGCTAGTAGAGCCTAAGGGCATCTGCTTGCTCCAGGAACATAAATAGCCTCAAACCATTCCATCAGGTCATGGGAATGAGGTCTATAATTGTTACTGGTATTTGGCATGTCAAATACAACACAGGTAGCTTGCCAGCCTCTGCTGTGCGGGCGAGATACGC
Source organism: Cryptotis parvus (assembly GCA_021461705.1). Taxonomy (NCBI): domain Eukaryota; kingdom Metazoa; phylum Chordata; class Mammalia; order Eulipotyphla; family Soricidae; genus Cryptotis; species Cryptotis parvus. The sequence goes on along the minus strand of JAJIBD010005619.1, from coordinate 3,840 downwards.
TTGTAGTCACCTCTGATCTCTAGCATTTATTGATGAACAAGGGGTAAGCATTACATTATGTTGTCTCAGTTTTACTTTTCAGTACTCAAACGCACATTTCTGTTTAATAATAAGTATATTAAACTAATTATTTTTATTTCTGAAAAAAATAGCCAGGTTGAACATTACTTAGATATACTGTGAGAGACAAAGCAAGGCAGAAAGAAAATGGGTTATATTCTTCAATGTCAGTCAATTATTTTTCAGATAATTCTCAATATAAATTGCATGTTTTACCAAAGAAGGGTCTTTGAAATAGTCCATAATTAAAAGTGGTTAAAACTCCTATGAGGGGGGGGGGCGGCCGGGCCGGGTGGGGTTGCCTCCCGCTGGCTCGGCGGCCGGGTTCTCCCGCCTCCCTAGCCCCGGAGCCGCGGGAGTTCTGAGTGCAGGCCAGGGAAACCGCATTCATGAGGTTTGTTCTGAGAAGCATCGACAACCAAACAAAGTCAATGAGACAAACCACTAAACTTTAACTGTGGATAGAACTGATTTCAAAAGGTCTGATAAAATTAATTTGTCTAAGCCAACACAGGTTTTAGGCAATAAAGTTGTTTAGACAAAAAGCAGAGTTGTTGGTGTCTTTGGGGTAGATCCCAGTTCTGGAGTGACATAATGGACTTGGAAATCAAGCTCATATTTTGCTATCATGCCTGAGATGAAGAATCAACCCCTTATGCAAACTGAAAATTGTTGCAGTTTTCCCTAAAGAAAAGAGTGCATTAAAGGCAGACACTCATAATAGGAAATACAAGGAGGGGTTATGAGAATAACATGCCATTATGGGAATTAGGATGTCAAGAATTAATTTGAGATAGTCCCAAAACACTAGTGCCTCACAAATGAGGCAATTATTTATGACAAGACTAATTCAAAATCCCACTATGGGCATTTGGGCTATATCTCTGGATTTAGTTTCTCCACATGTTTCAGCAAAGCATTGGAAGAAACAATCTCTAAGATTTCTACCTGTTATGAATAATTCTATATTTTTTCCAAATTTTATTTTTAGCAAAATAAAGACACGTGTGTAAATATTTCAAAGGGAAATAATCACTTGATCGTTTCACTTGATCACTTAATATCCTGTTATTCATCGATTTGCTTGAGCGGGCGCCAGTAATGTTTCCATTTGACCCTATAATGTGCCAATGTAGCCCAATGGCATCTGTTTTGTCTCAGGGATATTGAGAGCCTTTTAACTGTTCGTTTAGGGTCTTAATAAGGAAGTCTGACCATCTTGCAGGTGGGCGGCCACAGGGTCTTTTGGCGTCCTGTGGATCCGATCAGTAATGGCTCTAGTACAACGGTCATCTCCAGATCGCATTATATGGGATCGCATTATATGGTCATCTCCAGAACAGCCCCTCTGATTTTTGATGTCCTGGCAGATGAGACAGCCTCCTTAATTTTAGAATAGCGACGGATTCCTTCTCTCACTTGAGTGAGGTGTGATATTCCTAGCATGGCTCTTTCTTTTTTTTTTAATTTTTTATTATACCACAATGAAACATACAATTACAAAGGTGTTCATAATTGGTTCTTGGTAATACAGTATACCAGCACCCAAACCTCCACCAGTGCCCCCATTTCCACCACCAATGTACCCCACCCCTCCCGCCCACTCCCATGGTGCCTTAATAGCAGGTACCGCAGTTTCCTCTCTAGCATGGCTCTTTCGATTTCTCTCTGGGAGACCCAAATGGTATTCTCATCCTGTTTTCGTAGGGGCCCAGATCTCTGAGGCGTATGTTAATGCAGGGAGAATGGTGGAGTCGAAGAGATGTGCCCAGAGCCAGAGGTTTTATTCATTCTTTTGGCTATTGTGTTGATGTTTTTGAAGGGAAATAATCACTGTCACTGTCTTCCCGTTCATCATCTATTTGCTCGAGCGGGCACCAGTAACAACTCCATATGACCTGTCTCATGCAAGTAGAGCCCAAAGACACCTGCTTGCTCCGGGAACATAAATAGCCTCAAACCATTCCATCAGGTCATGGGAATGAGGTCTATAATTGTTACTGGTATCTGGCATATCGAAACGACACAGGTAGCTTGCCAGGCTCTGCCGTGCGGGTAGCATACTCTTGTAGTCATCTCAAAATCCAGGATTTATTGATGAACGGCGCTGCACAAGAGGCCACGCGAGCCAGGCTGTGATAGGCTGGGTGTGCTGGGTGGAGTTCTGACGAGGGGAAGTCAGGATGTGGGAAATGGAGGTCCTCATGGAGTGGGGGGTCATCTGGCTTGTTGTGGAGGCTCTGCTGGGGTGGTGGGCCAGGGCTAGAATCTGCCATCCCTCCTGGGTGCTCTCATGAGCTGCTGGTCATGTAGGAAATAATATTTAAAAGAAATCAGAAAATTATTATTTCAACAATCTACAGTGAATTTTTTATTGTTTTTCATAATGGGGAGAGAATAATATTTCTTTTTTGGTTTAGATTTTTTTGTTTTCTATTGCTTATGTTGAGTATGTATAATTTTCCTCAGATTAAAGATTAAATATTTATTAAATTATGCTATTACAGGTTTTACTCTATGCACATATATGTGTATATCACTATTGATTTTAGCCTCATCCTGTAATTCTGCTTTTGGTTTCTCTCTTAACTAGGCTGAGGGAAAGTTTGTTCATGTTTTCTAATTTGGTTCCTGCACATTGTTCTAACCTGACAAACTCCAGCCGTGTGAATGTTCTAGCCACCATGAAAGCTCAATCAAATCCCTATGGCTTACTCTTATCGTTCAGCATCTACATTTGCCACATTGCTATCCCCAAGAGTTCATGGCTTAAGTAATCAACCTTATCATAATCCCTATTATATGCTGTCATACATCTCACATATAAACCAAATACTGAATGGGTATCCATTTTCTTCTTGAGAAACATCTAAAATAAGGTTGTTCTTAGGGCAGAATATGTAGACAATGATCATCAATAGCAGGGCTTTTGTTCTCTTCTTTGCTCTTTCTAACTGAATCTTCTGTTCACTGGTGAGGAATCATTTCCAGTGACTGCTTGTTAGCTAGCATACTCTTTGGGCTGGGCTACATTGAATTGTGTTTGCTTAGTTCCACAGAGTCCTGTTATATAGTAGTACACATTGCTCATTCCATGTGCAAGGAAGTCCTCCTTAAAGTGATGACAGATATGTCTCAGGGGGACTGAGTGTTTTGACTCAGGGAAATTCAAACTTTATAAAGGGACAATATGTGGAGCAACATATGTCAAGAAACTGCTATTACTCTGTGACATACTGAAATCCACACTCCAGCAAATAAACCCCAGTAAAGCTGTATGAAACCGCTTTGTTACTGCTGCTGGCTGTCCTCTGATGAAAAAACTACATCCTGATTTTATGGTACAGTCAAGGAGTCATTCAATAATTATGATGGTAGAAGTGCTAATTCTGCTTATTACGATTTAGCTATGAGGAAGAAACATAAATATGCTGAAGAAGGATCGAGAGAATTCCTTCAAAGAGTATCTGATAGTTAAAACAAGAAAGAGACTCTGAATACAGGGCAAGGGGAGTAAAGGTTGAAACAAATGTATATAACTTGAAATTTGACATTCAACACTTACCAAGTGGATTTCTATAACAAAAGATAATTCAGTATTGATTGGCCTCTATATCATAAATTCTGAATAACTAATATCTAATATCCATCAAGTGGAAATTCAGGAGCAGACATAATCAGGGATTTAAAATTAGAGTCACACCTAGAAATCTCACTATTTTCTAAGGTATCCTGGGAGAATTCCTGGATATAAAAGCAGAGGTCAAATGTTTATGATTC